>JAKCPI010006752.1:0-68654 GCA_023213315.1 Euborellia annulipes | reverse complement strand
TTAAATTAAAAAACACTAGGTTATAAGTTTTAAAATTAACACTTAATATGCATTTCTACTTTACAACTTGTAAAATCACACAGAGAGTGTCGAGGTGTTTTTAAAATGTTAATTTTTAATAAATCCTTGAAACTTAAAACCTAGTGTTTTTTTATTTAATTTTAATAATTTTTAATTTTCATATCTTGTTTATTCTAAAATATTAATAACTCTGATGGAAATTATAAAAACAAATCCTGATAAATTATATTTTAATGTTTTCCAAAAAAGAGAAATTATTTATTCGGAATCCATTAGAGAAAAATCCTTTTCCCAGAAAATAGCTCGTTTTGAGTAGGATTGATCAACTAGGATTACAAGGATAAGGGATAAATTATTCAAAAAAAAAAAAAAAAATCGATATTTTAACGAAGGATAAAAAAAGAATCGTACAATAAAACAAAAAGCAAAAATTATTTAAGTGAATTATCCATGAATCAAGGACTGGATTTTTTTTTCTATAGCTAAAAATTTCCAACACCGACTTTTAGAGTGGTGGAGGGTTTTTCTTGCTGCCAGCTCGTTTTGTTCAATTTATAATCAACCACTGGGGAGTATTTCAAAAAGAAAACTCTCAAAAAAGAAAAAAAAAAATTCCCATACAAAAGTCAAAGTCAAATCGTAATTAACAGAATTAAAACTGAAATAAGTTTATTTAAAAAAAAAATTCTTTATAAAAACTAAGAACGAATGTAAAATGAATATAAACTTAAAATTTTTACTTTCTCTTACCTAGAGAGAGAGAAAGTATTGGATTTATGGTCAAAAATTTTATGTCGAGATTTTGATGGAAATACACGTTTTCAGATCATCTTAGTTCTGAAAAAAGTTTGACCAGATTAAAATCAAAATTTTGCTTTAACAATTGATTAAAATTCATAAATCAATTATTTTTTAGATGCTCTTTAAAATGTATATTCTCACTTTATCATCAAAATTGTTTGAAGCACACTTTACTCTTGAACTTACTTTGGTAACAAAATATAAATATTTTTCCATGTTTATTCATTTTAGTATTTAATAGCTGGTGGAATTTGTACCAGGAGACAGAATTTTTTCTTTAAAAAATATATTTCTAACAGCTAACGTTTCGGTCTTGGTTAAGGCCATCTTCGGTGCTATCAATTTTGTTCATACATATATTTTCACAATCATTATTAGAGAATGTAAATCATACCTGTTAGATGTCATTATATATATATATTTGGTATTGTATTACACAATGACCTCTGGTGTAACATAAAAGATTTTTTTTTTTGGTGTATGAAAGAAAATTGTTTTATAGCTCCGAAGATGGTGGCATATTAATGACGTCATAGCACATTATGTACTTAAATTAAGTAAATTAAATTTATTTAAGAAGTGGTGGCTTTGAGAGGAAGAGCAGAGGCAGCCAAAAAGAAATAATTCTGAATGCTACAACAATTTTCCGGAGAGGTTTCGGTGCATTTATTTGTTCTCCATCTTCAGGCATTTAATTGTTTTTTGTGGTCAGAGTTAGTCTATAATTATTTGGTATATAGGCCTACATATATTTTGAATTGTTGACAATTGAATATGTATATTGTTGAACTGGCATACAAACTCTTGTTGGGGTATTTGTTCCCTTGAAGAAATTTCAGAGCTCTCTTCGTTTTAAACAAAATTTCAATATATAATATACGATTTTTTCTTTTTAGTAGTTTGGTAATAATTTCAGTAATAAATTTATTGGTATTTGTTTGTTTACTATTATCATAGAGCATTCAACATTATGAACATTCATAAATCTAGCTATTTTAGCATTTCCCCCCTCCTCCTCTCCTTCAAATTAGCAACATCAGCTGCTTTTTGCATTATCTCTATGCTCATGTTAATATTAGAGTAGATGAGCTATGAATATGGATGCGAGTAGAGGAGCGGCGATAAATTATCGGATAAATGGCATAGTGGGCATTCAGGCCAGGATTAGATAAAGTTTTATAGTTAGTGCATTTTTCTATTAGAAATCATTTTAATTTTATGTTTATTAGGAGCAACAATATCGGGTATTCATACTACACAGTAAAGAAGTGAAATTCAGATAGATCAAATATGTTCAAAATAAAGAGAACGCACACCAATTGAGCAAAAACGTTTTTGTCTAAAACTGTTTTTTCAATGCTTTTTGGATCAGCGCACACCGAGGAGGCAAAACACAATTGAGCATGATCACATCATTGAACAAAATGTTTTGCCATTGAACGTTTTGGTCTTGGACAAAACGTTTTGTCCGAAAACGTTTTTGGTGTGCCTTCAGCCTAATTGATTTTTTGATTTATTAGTCGACTTTTGAGGAATGTGTTGAATCTAGAGACACACACCAACTTATCCATACTCTCGTATTAATTATAACGAACTCTGCATCGAGGCGCACTTACTTCTCAGTTTCAAGACTCCCTCGATGCAGCGTTTCGTTAGATTTAGAATCGTAATCCTCTATTGTGTGTATAAAGAAGTTTCACATCAAAAACTGGTAAACATTATGTACTTTACTGCAGCAATACGTATTTTAAAATTTTTAAAACTCCATCTTTCCTCTTCTAATAACTGCCTTCCTTATATATTGATATCTAATTGGATCCTTTCTCAGCTCTTTTAGAGATCATGGTAAAATGGATTAGAGTCTATAATCCTAAGAGAATGGGAAAAGTGTGAAACGTCCATCGACAGTGGCTTATCTAGAAATTTATTTAAGGGGGGAGGGGGGGCTGATGAGGACGGGAAGGGGGATCCGGAGGTCCTCCCCCGGGAAATCTTTTTTAATTTTATGTATCTAGAATAATTTTTAGACCACCTAAACAATCCTGAAATATTTTATAGTGGTGCTAAAACTCTAGATATTTTCGAGGAGTGCTGCAGCCCCCCACCCCCTTAGATACGCCACTATCCATCCATTAAATATATTTGTTAAAAAGAATATTAAATTTATTTAAGTTCTTTTTCGGCATCGGAGGCCATTTAGAACTCTCGTACGTGTTTATTTGAATTGATTGGACCCAATTCAATTGAAATAAATTTTTTCGCCACGGTTGGAATGAATGTCGAAGTTGAGTTAGTTGAAGTTCGAATTCATGGGTCAAGAGTTAGTATCCCGTCTCATGTGACAGAAATTTATTTTCAATTTAAAAACTGATTAGTTAAGAGGAAACAGTCTGAATGAAAAAATTATCTGCCCTCGGGCCGTGGTATCGTTGGTAGCGTGCTAGCCTTCTATACCAAGTGTCGCGGGTTCGGATCCCAGGCAGTCCCATGATTTTATTTAAGCCATTTGTATACCAAATAGCTTAAATAATTATCCCTGGACCCCTAATATATATATTATTAATAAATACAAGTATCGTTTAATATATATGGCCTGAGTCGCCGAGAAGACTGTGTGTAGGTGTGTGAGTGTGAATGGGAAAAAAATGTGAGTGTTAAAAAAAAAATTCAATGTCAATGTCTTATTTTTGTTTAATTTCTCTGATGTATGATAAACTCATTTATTCATTTAAAGTATTAAACCGTGAATAAAATCATTAGTAACAATTTATTCATGTTTGATTAAAATAAAATGACGAAAAGAAATTTGTTGGAAGCAAAACAAAAGAAGATGGACGTAAAAAAAAAAACAAAAAAAAACAGGGAGTTAGAGTTGTTGCTTTCTCTTACACCCCAGAGAATTTGAATCCCTGTTTGCAAACAACCAACCACCCACACACTCACACGCATGAGAGGGGCATATGTCCCTTTGCTAGGCTATCCTTAGGGCCTAATCCCCGGGGCTCATAACCGACCCTCTTCGGGCTGCTAATCCCTCCCAACTCTGCTCGTAAAGCAAGCAGATGAGCCTCCAAGGCTCTTCTCTTTCTCCCTCTCATTACGAGCAGATATTTCTACTGTCTAGACAGGAGTTTTATTACCCCCTCCATTACAAGCTAATTGACACCATTTATGGATGGATAAAACTAGAAATTCCCTTTGCCACAACACATTTAACAAATACAGTATAAACAAACAATAAAAAATATTGTGTAATATTAGTCGCAAAATTCATGGTTCAACTTCCGGTTGAACTTTTGAGTTAATAAATATTTGGGGTTGAGAGTCTTGTTCAGTTCAGTCCACATAAAAGATATCATTACTATATACTAGTTTAAAGCGCTAGACGCTGACTTCCTGTTCCTGTGTGTATGTCCCTGTTCTCTCGCTGATTGGTCAGAATTACAGTAAGTGGAGCGGGAGAGGGAAATTTTAAAATTTTCGCTGAAGGCGAGCAATTGCAAAATTTCCAAACAGTGAGCAAGAATAAGAAGGGGGCTTTACCACTTGTAAAATATATAGGTCTATATTTTATTTTTTTGTATGGACTGAAGAAGGCCTCTCAATCCCAAATATTGATAAATCTACAGCCTTAGGTGAGCGCAAAATTAATAAATATTAACACCAAAAAATACCACTATTGCCAAAATGTACGCCGTTATAAAGGTACGAGACATAACCTAACCAGCCCGACCAACCAATAGTATCCACAATTAACCAATGAAGTTCGTGGCTGTTGATTTATACACAAGGAAGTGAGCAGGAGCTGCCAATAATCAAAGCCTCCGATTTTACTACAATTACCGAGAAAACTTTATTCTCCAATCATCACTCTTCCGGGACAGATGCAATTTGAAAGACTGATGAAGGAGAAAAGTTTTCCCGAAACGTCTCGGAAATTGTAGTAAAATCGGAGGCTTTGATTTTTGGCTGCTCCTGCTCCTTTCCTTGTGTATCCATAATTAATTACCTCAATTCAGAATTATTCAAATACATAGCTGAAATATCCAAAACACAAAGATGACCTTAAGGTTTTGAATTCATCAATGATAAAAATAAATTGAAATATATTAACATATATATATGAGGTAGAGAAAGTAAAAAATTATTGTCCAAAATGATTACATATTAATTAGTGTCTTTTGATGTTGTTAAACTTTTTGTTTCGATTCCCCATGAATTTTCCATGAAATGCATTGAAGAATGAGATCACAAAACCTCTTCCTTCCTCAAGGAAAATTTAAAGTTTTGCCTTTTTTCCAATTATTTTAGTTTTAATAAAAAAAATATATTTACAAGAAAGAAGCTTGGGAATGGGAGCGTGCCTTGTACATTTGCAGGCAAAATGATAATTAAGTAGTTTTATTATACTAAGGTAGAACCATTTTGCTATCACTATGTACGAAGACAGTATAGCCGTTAATTATTTTTTTTTTATTTCTTCAAATAATTATATTTGACATGGAAGATGTTTAATTTGCTTTAGAAAAGGTTGAATTTGTTTTGGAAATAATTGTAAATTTTTGTACTCTTTTTAGATTTGTTATTAGGAAGGCTTGTTATTTGTAGATGCGATGTTGTTGTTGTTTGAATTTAAATTCGGAAGGTTGTATAAAGTAAAATAAACGAACATAGAGAAACGAATCCCTTATCGTAACAATAACCAGATTCTACCTGATTGCAAACGTAATAATAACATTACAAGCTCGTAAGCTAATTAAGTTGATTTGTACCCTTTTCCGAAATAGAAAAGGTTATGAAATAATTGCGACAAAATTTAAATTTGAATAATGAACGAAATAACGGTGCCAATTTAACACGGATAAATCATGCACACACGCAACGAGGGTGGGGAGGGGGGGGGCAGGTGAACTTATTTATTACATCTCTAATTAATATCAACGCCAGAGGGATATGATTTATATTAATTTTTAAATGCTTTATTTCTCTCTCTCTACAAAATATAAATTATCATTAATTCAAAATAGAAATAAATTTCAATTTTTAAGCTAAAATGTTTTTCTGAACACAGAAATGAAAATTTTTCTTCCCAAAATAATTTTTCAAGTTTCAAATTTTTCTCTTTCAGAGTATCAATCTAATAGGTCTATTTATTTTTGATTTCTGAATTTTAATCAAAATCGTTGAAACAAATTTTGAGAATATAAAAAAAAAAAAAAAAAAACTGAAAAAAGTGCATCAGTAAAGTACTAGTACTCTGGTCAATTTTGTTCAAAAGCTTCGTGTCACGTTCCAGGGGGTACCTTACTCAAATATAAAATTTCAACCTCATAACTCTTTTGGTTCTTGAGATATTTAGTTCACAGACACACACAGACAGACAGACCATGTGCGAAAACCACTTTTTTGGATTCAGGAGACCTCAACGTGTATATCCATCAAAATCTCGACCATGGGCGTAACTAGGGGAGTGCCGGAGGGGCCCTGTCTCCCCAGAAGGCTCGTGCCCCCCTCCCCCAGAAAGCTCCCTGCCCCAAGAAAAATTGTGAAAATATGGGGCTCTCCAGACCTCCCGGATGACAGCTGATCCCATGGCCCCCTCCAGCCAAATTATCTAGACATCGAATTTTAGTTAAATCCAATAATTTCTCATTCTATATATTAACATATAATTATGGAAAGGAAAGAAATAAAAATAGCAATTATTTCAAGATAAGGAATTTTACTGTTCGGTTGATGTTCAATGTGAAAATTATAACAAAATAAATCAATATTTCATTTTTTAGATTTTATTGGCGACTGCATACCGGTTAAGACAGTTTCGGCTCATTGCCATCATCGGCCTGCAAAGAACCATTTTTACATTATTAACAAATTTTTCATTTTAGGAAATAAAATTCATGTTCAGAACATACAAAATGTTATGAGTCTTGTAAAACAGACATTTAAAACTTCAACAAAATTTTTAAACAACATTTTTTCTTTTTAACATCAAAAAATCAAAATATAAAAATTACACAAAGGAAACAAATTATTTTAAACATTTTTTACCTCAAATCCTTCATTTCCTTCAAAAACAATATTTATCTTCTCAGTTCTATGATTGTTTTTAGAAAATTTGTCAAAACTTTAGTTGGTTTAGCTTTTGACTTTCTTAAATTAGCACTACAAGACTCATAACATTTTGTATGTTCTGAATATGAATTTTATTTCCTAAAATGAAAAATTTGTTAATAATGTAAAAATGGTTCTTTGCAGGCCTGATGATGGCAATGAGCCGAAACTGTATTAACCGGTATGCAGTCGCCAATAAAATCTAAAAAAATGAAATATTGATTTATTTTGTTATAATTTTCACATTGAACATCAACCGAACAGTAAAATTCCTTATCTTAAATAATTAATAAAAACTGTTCCCCTTCTAATTAAATTAAAAAATAGCAATATTTTTACAAATTTATTTTCCTGTACTATGACTTGGCTTCACCGGATCAAGAGAGATATGACCGAGCTTGGCCTGTCGGATACAACATCATTGGATAGGGTAGAATGGAGGGCTAAGGTTAGGACCGCCGACCCCGCACCGTTGGATTAATGATGGCGAGGAAAGAAGATTTTCCTGTACTATGATATACGTAGTAAGGCGAAATTTTTTTTTCTTTAATTAATTGTTATTTATATTTTAAACCACATAAATAGAAAATTAGTAAAACTTAACATGGCCTCTACAGCCGAAAAAGTACTAGAGTCTAATTAAATTTAAAAAAAAAAAAATTAACCCTATATTGATATTTTATAAAATTTTGATCATTTATTAATTCCAAAGAATATTGATAAACTTTATAACCTTCTTTCTTTTTAAGATTTTATAAATTGACCTAAATTTTAATTTTAATTAAATTCAAAATTTTTTGAACTTTTAGAAATATTTTTTTGGAATTGTATAAAAGATATTTTTATTTTTATTTTTTTAAACTACCTTTGTTTAAATATAATCAATTTAAATTTATAGAGGAAGGAAATTTTATAATTTTTAATTAGTTTTCTATGCAACTCGTAAATTTAGCCACACACATATATAATAGAACTTTCCTCTTCATTGTTCTTCTCTCTCACCCCCATGCTCGTTAACCATCCATCTATTGTCATTAAAACTAGCCGATTTATTTATTGTTTGTAACTTTTTATGCCTTTTAGGAGGGGAGAGTTTAAACCTCAGGGGCAAACTTTCTATATATAGGTGTGTGTATGTGTGTGTGAAAGAGAGAGGAAGGGTGGGGGTGGGGGATGAAGAGAGAGAGAGTGGCGTCAAATTAACACTTAATTTATGATGGATCATTCGCTGTTATTCGCATTTTGACGTTTAATTTATGACCTCCCTCTTTTTCCACCATTCACTCTTCAACTCAACCTACTCTGAAGGTTTTTTTTTGTTTTT
Organism: Euborellia annulipes; assembly: GCA_023213315.1. NCBI lineage: Eukaryota > Metazoa > Arthropoda > Insecta > Dermaptera > Anisolabididae > Euborellia > Euborellia annulipes. The sequence goes on along the minus strand of JAKCPI010006752.1, from coordinate 60,394 downwards.
TAATTAACGAATATTTTTTACTATCTTAATTAAGATTTATTTTATAATTTCCTTATTTAAAAAAAAAATCATAATGACACAATAAAAAGATATGTATTTCCTACGGAGATTTGTATTTAGCAGGTCTATTCTCTAAAAACAGACGTTAAAATTTAACATCAACAATTGGGTGTTAAAAAGTAAATTAATAACATCAGCGTTGAAAATTGCTATTCTCTAAAACAAGTTTTAACAGCGACGTTAACATTTTGATTTAGTTATAAAGCTGTCGAAATCAAAAATTTACTTTTTAGGTTAAGAACGCATTAAATACGGAGTTAAAATATTAAAGGCACCCCCTAGACATGACATTAATTTTTAACACTATTGTCTAAATGTTAACGCTTAGGCTTTAAAGTTACAGAAAAGAAATTTGAGGTAAGGAAGTGTTAAAATGAATTAACATTGCTTACAGATGTTAAAAGTTAACGATTTTGCTTACAGAATAGACCTGATAGACAGACAAAATTAAATTTAACTTTTGATTTGTTTATTGTATTAATTTTGCTTTAGTTTTCGTTTTTTTATATTGTAATAATTTTTTATTATTGAGAAATATGTATTTTGTATATATTTTGGCCCAATGGCGAGTGGCTAAACGGGCGAAATAAAAAAAAACTTTTGATTTTCATACTTTGTTGATGTTATTGTTGTAATTGGCGGTTATGGAGCGATTTGTGGATTATATCAGGAAATGGTGTATTAAATGATAATAATCATTGAGTATTGAACTAACTCGCAGATTTCGTTGAAGGTTTACTTTGTAGATTTTTTTTCAGGAATTCAGAAATAATAAATAAATATTAGACTTTATTTAATATAGGAAATTTAATGAGCACTAGCGACTGATATTGCAATTTTTTTAACAGTTTCCGTTACCATCGAAACGATCTTCTGGCCTAAAAAAATTTCTGACATTACAAAAACATAAGAACCAAATTCATGTGTTATTCTGTTTTTGTAATGTCTGAATTTTTTTAGCCCTGATGATGATTCAGTAGATAACTAAAATTGTCGAAAAATTGCCAAAAGGTAAAATAAATTTCTATGTCAAAAAAGATTTTGTATAAGGATAAAAAATTGCAGTGATTTACGATGATGTTAATTTACAAATATCAAATATTGCAATATATAAAGTTGCTAAAGGGTATGTTTTTAAAAAAATTTTGTGTATTTATGAAAAAAAAAAAAGATTTTTATAAAATAATGTCGATGATTTTGACGTAAGGGTTTTACATGTAATTTTTGTTGGCCTGATGATGGTTTTTTGTGAAACTGGAACTGTTAAATTGTGCAATACAGTCGCCAGACCTCAATAAATATTTTATAAAATTTATTTAAAATTTCGAAGTTGTGAATAATAAATAAAGTAAACCTTCGAGCTAATGGCTACATAAATTTATAGCTTTAATTTTATTTTTTAGTTTTAATTTATAACTTACAAAAAAAAAAAAAAAACCAACCAACTGAATATTATACCTCTGTATAATTCATTTTGTTAAATTACTATATAATTTAGATCATTGTTTTGGAGGTTTTAAATTTTTAATTCTGAATGAATTTCTTATTTTATATCTAACTATTCGAAAACCCGACTTATGATGTATATAATAACCATAAATATGGTATATCAAATTTATGTGTTTAATACAATGTTAATCTTTTCCCCTGAAATCATTAAAGAGTTGGTGTGAAGTTGTGAGTAGCTTAAATACCCCAAGTTATGTGCTCGCAGGAGGGCTTCTACAACTACTAAAAGCAAATCAGTTAATTTATTAGTATAATACTCTTTAGGCAATTAATCTTTATTATCTCTTTAAGGCAACTTTTAATTCTGTCCATAATTAACCGGACCGGAAAATGGATGGCATCGATCACAATTAACTGGTGATTTTTTTCTCATTTGTTATTTCGTATTGATCAAAAGAGTAAAAAAAAAAAAGCTTAAAGAAAAATAACCTAATCAAAATACAAATGAGCCTCTTATCTCAGTCAGAACACCCTTATGCCTCTCTCTCTCCCCCACTCCAATTCCAAAACGGCTTATAAGCGCCAATATATGGTCCTAAGCTCTTTAAGTCCTGCTCTCCCAGCTTGGCCATCACCCCAACAAATTATCACAAATTTTTTTATCGATTCACAATCTCACTGTTTTAAAAGAACAACATAAAAATATAATAAATATTTACTTTAATATCTCTGAGTCAGTGGGAATTTTATGCGGCTTTTATTATTTTGTGTGTCCCGCAAAAGTGTCTGTCTGTGAACAAAATATCTCAAGTTGTTACTTAACACGAAACTTTTGAACAAAATGGGCCAAAGAGTACTAGTACTGTATTAATGAACTTTTTTAGTTTTTTTCGATTTTCTCAAAATTCACTCTAACGATTTTGATTTTAAAATTCAAAAATCAATTATTTTTTAGATGCTCTTTTTTTATTCAGCTCATTTGGCATACCACCATTGAGCTAAAACATCTTTACAAAAATATGTGTTTACAAAATTTGTATATGAATAATTATAGATGCTCTTTAAAATGTATATTCTCATTTTGCTCTCGAATTTGTTTGAAGCATATTTTACTCTTCTAATTCATAGAAAAGAAAAAAAATAGTTGCCATGATAACAAACGATAAATATTTTTCTATCTTTATACATTTTACATTGCCTACGGGCTTGGTCTAGTTGGTAGTGTGCCTATCTTCTATACCGAACGTCGCGAGTTCGGACCCCAGGCAGTCCGATGATTTTATTTAAGTCATTTGGATACCAAATGGCTTAAATAGAAATGCATGGACCCCCAATAGATATTATATATAATAACGGTTATCGTCAAAGTCTTAAATGGCCTGAGTTGCCGAAAAGACTGTGTGAATGTCTGTGTGAGTGTGAATGAGAAAAAAGTGTGGGTGTCTAAACAAAAAAAAAAAAAAATTTCATTTTGAATTCTAATGTAGGCTACTGCCAGAAACTAAATACAGTATACACTGTAAAAAAATATGTATTTTCAATCGTTTTTCATATTTTTTCGTGCTTGAATTTTTATATACTAAAAACAAATTATGAATCGAATTTAAGTAGCTTGATTTTCTTAAAAAAAAACCGTATGTAGTCGAGTTGTTAAAGGCGTAGTACAAATTCAAATATGAAGGAAAGAAACTAAGTGCTCGAGTTCCAACCTCTCGGGGGACGATTTTTTTTTTAAACTAGTGTATGAAATTTTTTATAAGCTCGTTCATGAAACTTTTAATAAATTGGTTTATGAAAGTTCGTTTTTTAGTAAGTTATATGAATGTAAAATTCAAAAACACTTTGTGTAACAGATTTCCTATACTAATTTATGAATATCTCTTGAAAATTTTTAACAGTGTATGTAGAAACAAAAGTTCTGGTGTAACAAGCACCGAACACAACTTTCAATTACCAAAGGTAAGAGAAAGTATTGCTGTGCGAGCCCGACAGTATATTTTTAGATATGAAATGAGCCGATTGTTGCTATTGTTCCAATTTTTTATACTACTCGCCATGATTTATATAAAAAAAAAATAAAAATATAGTTAAATCTAATTTGTAATTTCCACACCCTTCGGGAAAATCAAACTATGACATTAAATATTTATGTATAATAATATTAATAGATAGATGTCATATCGTAATGGACGGGTATCATGATAAGCATTCATCATTCAGTTAATTTAAAATCAAATTATCTTGATATATCATTATAATATAATAATGTAAAAAATAAAATTAAGGTGAAGCGATTATCGTGAAATTTTCTAATAAAAAAGTTTTGTTATAGGAGACTAATGTTAATATTAATGAAAATACGATCATCGTTAAATGAGTATAGGATCTGAGATACAAAAAAAAATTATAAGAAATTTATTCGAAATATTCAAATAAAATTAAATTTCTAGAATTCTAAAAACTATGTGTTAACAAAATTACTCAAAAACGGGAAAATTTCTCGATACTCAAATTTTATACTCATGTCGCATGCATCTTGAGTATTCTTCAATAAAATCGGTCACAAATTAATAGTACTCTACGAATGTACTTTTGTAGTTTTTTCCATTTTCTCAAATTAACTCAATCGATTGCCCTCGGGCTTGGTGTAGTTGGTAGCGTGCCTTCCATACCAAGAGTCGCGGGTTCGGATCCAAGGCAGTCAGATGATTTTTTTTAAGACATTTGGATACCAAATGTCTTAAATAAGAATGCCTTGACCCCAAATATATATATTATAAAAATACTAGTATCGTTAAAATATGTAATATATTTTTTTTTTTTTTTGGAGGGGGGGAAGGTCGGAGGCCTATAATTTTACCCATTATCCATGGAGGCAGGGAGGAAATTTGGAAGGAAAAATGGCCTGATTTGCCGAGAAGACTGTGTGTATGTGTGTGTGTTAAAAAAAAATAATTAAAAACAAAAATGTTATAATTAATTCAAAAGAAAACAGAGGCTTAGGAATCTGTAGCCAAATATTTTAATTTCGAAAATATGTAGCTATAAAATGAAAAAATACAAGTTTTGTAAATTTAAATGTTAATATTTAAAAGACTTGCAAATAAAGTGTTTAAAATGACGGAATTCTTTGAACCAGTGTTGGGTAATCTTGGATTTTTTTTTATATTAAAATATATCAAAAGACTTATAATTTAATTAAATAATATATGCATAATAATAAGCGTTTAACAAATTCAATTAACCGACAAAAGTAAAAATAAATTTAGAATTTGGGTTTGTATTTAATTTTGAAATAAATAAAAATAAATAAATAAATGGCATTGTTAGTTTGTCCGAACTTCGTAATCTTAAAACACTTTAATCAAAAATATAATATTAATTAAAACGTAAATGATCTTCAAAGATTAGCTGCATGGCGGCCAAAGTCATTTTTGGCATAAATATTAAAAGAAATTATAAAATATAAATTATTATACTCAATAATATATATCATTTTTTAATTTAAATAAATGGTGTTATGGTGAAGATATCAATCACAATTATTAAAATTATTTTTATTTAATAATTGTGTTAATGTCTTATGAATCGTTAAAGTTTCCAAATGAAAAAAAATATATATATATGAAGTTTTATTTAAGTTGTTTAAAGTGAGATAGAAATGTGTGGATGTGAGTATGTTGGTATACTTGAAGACGTGTTGCGACAAAATCGAAACGTCATGAGTATGTGGAGGGGGGATGGGAGAAAGAGGGGCGAGTGAATGAGATAAAAAGAGAACGGGGGGTAGTAAAAAAAAAAGAAGAAGAAAGTAAGAGACTCGCTAAGCTCACCAAAGATGCCGGCGACATCAATGGTGGGTCGCCGACCATGGAGGCCGTCGACGGCGACGGCGACGCCGCCAAGATCCACCGCGGACCAGCATCCCTGGTCCGGCGCGGCCGGGGCGAGTTGGCGCACTGATTGGACCGTCGGTGGCGACGTTAGGGCTAGGAGGGGAAGGGCGCATTACCCCTTATTCACGCCCCCACCAACTTATTCCCCCCACTACCAACCGACCGCCTCCTTCATATGGACCGCCCTCGCTATGACGTCACGGGGAGGCGGCTGCGCGCCAGACAAAATGGTGGGCTCATCTTGGTATCAGGGGCGGCGCCTTGTTACTTGCCCTAGCCAGTATTGACTTTGCCATTCCGATAAAAAATCGGCTAATTCCATCAAAAATCACTGGGAGTTTATTTCTATTCACAAACGACGGCATCCTCCGTTTTCCCTTTCTAAATTATAGACCATTCACTTTTAACAAAAGGAAGAATCAACTTTAGAAGTTGTGTGTGACGTGTCAGAGAAATTTAACTAATTTGATTAATTTCAAAATTGCAAACATTAAGTTCTAATCTTGATAAAATAAAATGGTTGACTCTTGAATATATTATTCATTTATTCCCTTTCAACAGGCTTCAAATTAAATTTTTCAATTGTTCAAAAACTTTATTATTATTATAGACTATTCTTTAAAAAAAAATTACAGATTAAAGGTGATTTAATGTAGAGATGCCTTTGAAATGTATAAACTAAGTCAGGGGCGTATATGGAAATTTTTTCCGGGGGGGGGGGGGGGGGGGGCTGAACTAAATTTTTTTTTTAATACGAAATTTTTTGCGGAACTTAAGTTTGCCACTCTGCGGGGGAAAACATTTTTTCGCGCTCCGAAGCCAATCGGACATTTCAGAGGGGGGGGGGGAGCGAGTCCCACTGATGTCTGATACCCCTAGATATGTATATTGTATATGTGTTTGGGAAATTTCGGGGGGGGAGGGGCCGAGGGCCCCCCTTTTATACGCCCCTGAACTAAGAATATGCTGACGAAAAGGAAATTGATTCAATATATGCGCTGTTTATTTTGAAAGTGGGACAAGTTCATTTTTTACTTTCTCTTACCTCTATATATATGTTAATATATATAGAGAGAGAAAGTATTGGATTTTGTTTTTTCAATATAGGCTATTTAGTTTTGATTTTAAAAAATTTAAGTATTGGTAAGAAAGAGAAATAAATTTCAAATTACTGTATATAATTTATTTTTCAATTATAATATTTTTTACACAAAGGTCACGAGGTTAACGGGCAAAATAAAAAAAATTAAATTTGATTTGAGCTCTTTTTAAAATAATAAAATTTTGAAAAAATCAAATAATGAATGAAAATATGAAAATATCCTGCCTTTTCTCAAAGATCTAACAAACTTAAAAGTTTTTACTAAATTTTTTTTTTTTTTTTAATTTTTGTTTTGGCTTTCCCACCATAGCAATATAAGTACAAAAACATTATAATAAAAAACATGAATACAAAAAACAAAAAACAAAATAGCTTATAGTTCATTGAGTAGTCCGATATACAAAATAATTAAAAAAAGAGGAATTATTCAGACAACAATTTCCTTGATTTATGTTGATTTCTTAAAAAACAGAATAAAAAAAATTCAAAAATGTATGCTGGGTGAATTTATTAGCCAAAATTAGTCAAAAATTAGGACTTTTGACTAACCATTCTCAGAGCACTCTAAACTTTCACCAAAAAAGAAAAAATAAAAAACAATTATGGCTTGATCTGCCAAAAAGACTGAGCGAATGAATGTGTGCGTGAGTGTGAATGAGAAAAAAGTGTGAGTGTTTTTTTTTTTTTTTTAATGTGAAAATCATTAAAAAGGATTTATCAAATTTCTTCTTGGCATAAAGATGTCTTATTAGAAATAAATAATCGTCTTGGAAAATTGGATACCAAATGGTGTAAATAAATATTCCTGGGCACCAAAATATATTGTAATTCTAAGTATTGTCTATATGGCCTAAGATGCCAAAAAGACTTAAAAAAAAATCAAAATGAATTTAAAACAATATTCTTAACTGTTATATACTCACGATAATATAGTGAGAATGATTTTCAAATGGTGATCTGATGCTTACCTGAAACAAAAGAAATATAAAAATTTAATAAATTTCCCCCTAAAATAGAAAAAAATTAGTCAATAGTGATTAAGATTTTTATTTTTTGCTCTTTTTCTTTAGAGGTCACTTTAAAAGAATTAATTTTTTATCATGCGGTTTCTTGAAAACTTTAATAAATAAATAAATAATGATTTTTGTTCTGACTTTCTTTTAAAAATTATTTTTTACCTTCAAATAAAGAAAATTAAGAATCTCATTAGAAGTGATTAAATATTTATTTATAGTAAAACGTAAATAAATTACACCGTGAAATTGATGATGAAGGAATAAATATATCAAATTATTTATTTGAGTTTTTAGTATTGTTTTAAGGAAATGTGGCAGAGGGAACCTGAACGAACCTGTAATAATTACTTGGAAGAATAGACATCGAATTTGAAAATAGTGAAAGGGATTTGAATTTGAATGACTCAAGGATGAGGAAATTATGTATATACATTTATTTGTATTAATTAATTTATAGGATGTATAAATAAATGTCCTTGTCCCCCCCCCCCCTCTAATATATCATATTTAAATAAAGAGTATCGTTAAAAATTTTAATTTTTGATTTCCTCCATTTTTTGATATTTTGTAGTACCCCTTTTAAAAACCCCTCCTGGTAACTTTTTGGGTTTTTTTGATCACCGGTTTAAATTTTGAAAAAAAAACCCTCTTTTTGGTTTTTTTGCTCATAACTGCTACAAAAATGATCCGATTTCCAACTTTTTTTTTTTGATTTTTGTTTTTTTTTTGTGTAGTTTTCAAGAAAAAATACAATTAATTTTTTTGAATAATTTATCTGTGTTATTTTCTAATTTCAAACATTTTCGATTTTCCAGAAAAATTTTTGTAACAAACAACTCTTCCTTCCATAACTTTTCAGGCGGTTCCGGTCGTGGGCACTCCACTCCATACTTACTATTTTTTTCTATTTTTGAAAAATTTGAAAATTGTTTTTTTCTTAATAATCATTTTTTTTAAATAGTAGGCATGGAGTGCCCCACGACCGGAACCGCCTGAAAAGTTGTGAAATGAAGAGTTGTTTGTTACAAACATTTTTCAGGAAAATCGAAGTATGCAAGATTTTCAGAAAATGGCTAAATGTTTGAAATTTGAAAATAATACAGGAAAATTATTCAAAAAAATTAATTGTATTTTTTCTGGAAAACTACACAAAAAACAAAAATTAAAAAAAAAAGTTCGAAATCGGATCATTTTTGAAGGAGTTATGAGCAAAAAACCAAAAAGAGGGGTTTTTCAAAATTTGAACCGGAGATCAAAAAATCCAAAAAGTTACCAGGTGGGGTTTTTAAAAGGGGTACTACAAAATATCAAAAAGTGGAGGACATCAAAAATTTTTCAAATCAATCGATTAGGCGTGGTATGCCTCATATATAATTTGAAAAAAATCGTTATAGTCATTTTCGAGAAGTGATACAACATATCAATATAAACAAACGTAAATAACATGAGATAAGATATGGCCTAAGATGCCGAAAAACAAAAATTTATAGAGGATTAGGATTTGTTGCGGGCTAGGATGTCGACCTTGAGGGAAAAATTTCAAAAAAAAAAAAAAAAAAAAGATAAAATGATATGAATTTTGTATAAGAAATACAAGTTTCTGTTTCGGCCGAAACTAAGATTGAGGCCGAAATTCGGTTTCGGTTGGAAATCTTGTTTCGGTCGGATCATAATATCGACACAAAAAATCTGGTGTGACACAGTAGCATAGCACAGCACACAACTTTCTCTTACCTTGGTAATCGAAAGTTGTGTGCTGCGCTACAGTCACACCAGATTTTTTATTAATATATAGTTCAAGAACACCTTTTACTTTAATATAACATTCATCAGTCATTAAACGAACTTTTATTTGTATTTTTTTCCCCGTAAAGTGGTTATATTTTTTTATGATGGATCGGAGAGAGAAAGAGCGCTGTTTAATTTTTGGCACCTCTTTTAGAATATCCCTTCTGTGTTGGTCATTTAAGGGAAAGAGGGAGAGAGAGCTTTCTCAAATTATGTTTGTTTCCATATAAAGGGTTTTTTTTTTTACTCCCTCAATATCATCATCATGAGGCTTTGATCATTAAAATTCTGAAAGCTTTAAAACACACACACACACACACACAGACAAATGGAGTATCACTCTTTCTTTCCAAAACTTAATTGGATTGAAATTTAAAAGGCGTGTAAATTTAATGATCTCGCTAGTCTATTTATGCATAAAAGTATACTACATTCTTTATTATTATTATTATCCAGAGTTTTTTCATAAAATTATTATTACTATTATTAGTAAAAAAAAAAAAGAAAACGTGAGGTGTTGGAATGAACAAAAATTTGTTTTTTTTATAATTAAAAAGAAAATGCCCGTGACCCGTGGCTCAGAGAGAAGACATTAGCTTCTCGCCCCGGGATTCCGGGTTCGCTTCCCGTCCCAAGCGAGAAAAATTTATTTAATTTGAATTGACTACAAATCATTTGAAATAAATAGGGATGGGGTCTAAATGATCCTAAAAGCCGAAAAAGAGCTTAAAAAAGAAAATAAAGGTGATATAAATTTATTATCACTTCTTTTACGTCATAGGTTTTTCAAAATATTAGATAGTGGATCTCTGGCCCACCAATAAATACAAAATTTGTTAAATAAAAAGATTTAGATGAATACTAAATTTTTTATTATTTTTTTTTTTTATTCCGTTCCTATTTTTTTTCAATTGATTGGTATACATATTTGTGACATAAAAACATAACTTGTTAAAAAATTTAATTTTTCAAAAAAATAACTATAGCTAAATAAATAAATATTCTCCTTTCTTTGCCGTTATTATTCCCCCGGTGCAGGGTCGGCGATAAAGGGGTCGGTTGAATGGATTTTTTTGCGACCGGAAATAGCACGGTCTGACGACTGTTATAGAAGGAAGGGACTGACATGTAAAGAATAGGACTGCCAGTCCCAGCTCGGGTAGCTCGTGGTCGCCATCCACGTACCCACAAGATGTGGGCCCCTGAGCAAAACTAAATAAATAAATTATTAATTTATTGAATACCAGTCAATTGAAATTCTCAACAAAACTAATAGGATCTTCAATTTAGCTCATAATCATTTAGTAATTAAAAGTTATATTAAATGATAAGTCTAGATAACAAAAATGAATTTTTTTTTGTTGGTATTCATTTTAAAAACAAATTGATGAGGTGATTTGAATAGATTTGGAATTTTTGCCACTCGCCATTGACTTATTATTGCATTCCATTGTTGGTGGTTCGCCTGATGACAAATGATCCATATTCAAAGAGAGAGGGTTTGATAATTGTCCAACCCGGCTGCTTTTCTAATAAGCCCTAAATCAAAGCCTATAGAGATTGTAGAGGCAGGCAATGAGAGAATGAGCATGCCATCATATTAGGAAGGAATTTAACGCCCCAGCAGCCTCTCTTTCATCATCTGGTCTATAATACATTTCATAATCTAATATTTGCGATCAATAGAGTTAGGGAAATTATTAAATTTTGGCGCCACTCCAACGAAACAATAGAACGAGAGAGAGAGAGAGAGAGAGGCGGTCAATCTTCCAATTTGGCCAATTTGTCAGTTATTAAAATTCTTTTATGAGACATGTCACATCGGTGCACAACAAAGATGGCAAACATTTTTTATCAGGGTTTTATTATGAACCCTGTTACGCATTAGAGTGTCAAGCGCCAGCTACCGAGATTTGAGAAAATTAACAATAAAGTTTTTTCTTTTCATTGGATTATATATAATTTATTTTTGTCAATTGTGCAAGTAACATTAAATATAAATTTTTTTTAGGACATATTTTATAAAAAATACTATTAATTATAGCATTTGAAACATTATTTCGTGGTTAACTCAATTTTTAATTTTTTGGCGCTTGACACACTAATGCATAACAGGGTCCATTTAAGTTAGTATTTTTAAAACTTTACACGCCATATATAATAAGCTGACATTAATTAAATAGATTCATGTTCAATTCATGTGTACAGTATAAAAAAACTTTATTTGAGCTCCATCAATCACTGACTGAAAGCAGTGGCGTAGTTACGGTGTTTCCAAAAATTTCGGATAAAATTGTATTGTGGTTTAAAAAACATCCACGTTCTTTTTTTTTTTTAATTTGTTTAAGGTCTCCGGTATCTGAGGCCATTTAGATCCCGTCGCTATTTATTTAAATTGAATGGTATCCAATTCAATTAAAATAAATTTCTAGATGTGAACCCTTGACTTTTGGCATCAGAAGATCCACGTTCTTGTTTTGAATATCTAAGTCAGTGATTCTCAACCACTGTGAGGCAGAACTTTTATGTGCCGCCAAATTTTAGAAATGCATATAGTATATGTATTATTAATTTATAATTAATCTCTTTATAAACGTACTGCTGTTTTTGTAGTTCAGTGAGCGCCACAATTAAGTCCCCACCTGTGAGCCCGAGCCTTGAAGATATGGTATAGTATATTGTACGATATTTAGTGAAATAATTTTAATGTCGGAAAAGGTAAAATAAAATCTGGTACAGATGCTTTTATTTTACCTTTTCAAATTTAAAATTATTTCACTATATATACTGTATCATATATTCAAGGCTCTTGCTCACAGGTAGGGACTTAATTGTGGCGCTCACTGTACATATTATTTTATTTTACATTCAAAATTATTATCATAAGCTATTTTACACAGTGTATTATAGATAAGTAAACAAAATTTTTAAACTTTTAAACCGCCAAATTTTGAAATCGTCAAAAGTGTCCCCCGAAAAAAAAAAAAAAAGTTGAGAATCACTGACTTGAATACAATTATAAATAAATGAATACATAATTAATTAAGTAGGTATTTACTATATGCATAAAAAAACTTAAAAATTTTCATTTTATGGCTTTTTAGTTTGCAAATCGCCTTTTTTTAAGTAAAAATTAAGAATTTTAATGGCCCTCGGGGCTTGGTGTAGGGGTTAGCGTGCTAACCTCGTATACCAAAAGTCGCGGGTTTGGACCCCAGGCAGCCCGATGATTTTATTTGGATACCAAATGGCTTAAATAAGAATGCCTGGACCCCCAATATGTATATTAATCAATAACGGTAATCGTAAAAGTCTTATATGGCCTGAGTTACCGAAAAGACTGTGTGAACGTGAATGAGAATAAAGTGTGAGTGTTTAAAAAAAAAAAGAATTTTAGTTCAAATGGAATATCTGTAATATGAATTTTATGAAGTTTGTAGAATATATGAGAATTTTTTGTTTTTATTTAAATTTATTTCTTCTCTATGGACATGTATTATTATTTGGAACTTATTTGGTATTTTCTTATATTCTGGCTCAAAAAACACACACAGAAGATATTCATTCCGAATTGATTGCAGAGGTAGGCTAATTATTTTTCTCTGGCCAAAAAAAAATTATTTTCAACCAAAATATACTCGTGATGTATATTTCAATATTGAAAATCAAGTGGGAAATATTACAGTTGTGTATATTTTATTATTATTAAATTAATAGTAACTAACTAATAATAATAATATAAATAGGAGGCCTTGTAATTTTTCTAGTATGTCATTTGAACAATAATATAATAATAATAATTCATTTTACTAGAAACAACGCAATTTTTGTAAATGGCATGGCATCCAAAAGCGGTAGAAATTCTTCATAATAGAAACGATTTATGAATCGGGCTGTTATTAATCTCGTGCTTATTGTTATTGATAAAATACATTATCCCTCCTCACCCTTCATCCCTAAAGATATTATATTGCAGCGCGTTTCTGAGCTGTAATGTATCGGTTGCGGGCAGTTAACATAAATTTCATGGAACAGACGTTGGAACAAGGACTCAAGGAATGTTGCTTTGGTTTTGATGGGGGGTGGGGGGGGAGGACACAAATCGTTAAATTGGTTTTAGGGGTGAGGGAGGCGGGGGTGCGTGATTGTATTCTCCCAGCCGATGGACAATATGCATGTTTTTGGCCAGGCCAATTGAGCCCCGGGCCCCGGCTGCTGCAATTTGCATGCGACATCATAAACATAAATTAGACTATGAAACAGACAGGGGCAGCCATTTCGGGATTGCGACCACCCACGTCCTCCCTAAACACCAACATCATCTACCAACCAACCTTTAAATAAAAAAAAAAAAAAAAAAAAAAAAAACAATACTTTCTCTCTATATATTTCATATATGGGCCCTGTTACGCATAAGTGTGTCAAGCGCCATCTACCGAGTTATGAGAAAATCAACATTAAATTTTTTTGTTTTCATTGGATTATATATAATTTCTTTTTGTCAATTGTGCAAGTAACATTAAATATAAATTTTTTTTTAGGACATATTTCATAAAAAATACTATTAATTATAGCATTTGAAACAATATTCCGTGCTTAACTCAATTTTTAATTTTTTTTTTGGCGCTTGACACACTAATGCATATCAGAGTCCGTATAGGGTAAGAGAAAGTAAAATATTAATAATTCATAGAATTGGCACTAGTTGAAACATTCTTGAATTTAATTATATTCTTATCAAATTATAGATAAACAAATAGCACTAGGTTAAGTTTATATTTTTTTGTTTAATGGAAAGAGGATGCAGCCAAATAATAGAGCCTCTATTCAGTAACGAATACTCTTTATTAGGAACGTTTCGGCTGGGATCAACCCTGCCATCTTCAGCCTTCAAAGAGTATATTTATATTTTTCATGCTATCACTTGTTGGTATTTAAGAAAATATTACATTCATTCGACCTATAATGCAATCAACTTGTATTGTTAAACCATGACAACTCTATTTATATATGAAAAATATAAATATACTCTTTGAAGGCTGAAGATGGCAGGGTTGATCCCAGCCGAAACGTTCCTAATAAAGAGTATTCGTTACTGAATAGAGGCTCTATTATTTGGCTGCATCCTCTTTCCATTAAACATATCAGCTACAGCCACGTTCTATTATTCAATTAAGTTTATATTTTTAGTTTATGAGCATTTCGACGTTAATATTTTTACATCATCTTCAGAGCTATGACACAAACTAACTATTACAATATTTATTAACAGAAATTAGATTGTAAAATAAATAATATTATAGTTAGTTTGTACAACCTTAGTTCTGGAGATAAAAGGGCCATTCTACACGAGCATTTTCGACGAGTTTGAAATGCGTTGAAAACACTTGAAAGTTTTGCCCATTCTACACGAGCGTTTTTGACGCATTTCTAATGAGTTAGAAACGTTTAAAACGCGTACAATACGCCCGTGTAGAAGGTCTCATTTAAACTCCTTAGTTCTGTTTGACTCGCGTTTTTGAAGCGTTGAAAACTCGGCGTTAGAGTGCGATTATGTTGGAGCTGCGATAAACGATAAGTTCATATCAGAGTAAATAGAAACATGCTTTTGAAAAGAACAGTTTATGTTGGATCTACACTGAGAATCGTTCATTGATCCCGAACAACAATAAGTTCATTTTCTTGGTATTTTTAAAATATGAGGTTATGTTCAAAATTTTCTCTCTCAATTATAACATTATGCAAATAGACTTAGCAAAGTTTTCACCTCCGATCAGCTCCATCCACACCAATGTCCACGTTTTCTACAAATATCTTGAAGTAAATACCAATTTGCAACGGTTTAAATTTTTGGACCCCGCTTTTATCTTTGCTATTATCGCAGCTCTAACGTAAACACCACTAGCGAACTGACCCTCGCTTTGATTTAAGCTCTACTCTTATCTTTTATCGCAGCTCCAACATAATCGCACCCTTAGAAACGCGGCAAAAACGTTCGTGTAGAATGGCCCGAAACGTCGAAATGCGCAAAAGCTAAAAATAAAAATCTTTTGAAATTTAACCTAGTGTTATTTATAGTGTTATATCTATTAGATGAGAATTTAATTAATTGATGAATACAGTAGAACATTTCTTAGCGAGCACATCTCATAACGAGTAATAGCGTAATGTAATGAGCAAAACAAATTGTAAAAGAATGAGACTCGCTTAACGAGTGGTCCCGGATTGTGCTCATGTTACATCAGTCTGTGTCATGGGGGGGGGGGGGCAGCTCTAGGGGAAGAATGATATTTTTTCGCATAACGAGTGTTTCACTTTACAAGTATGATTCTGGAACGAATTATGTCCGTTAAGAGAGGTTCCACTGTAATTATAAAAAAAAAAATTCCTAGCATGTCCTGATTTTAAATTAAGAGATTATTCAACCAATTTTCTTTAAAATATAAAATTTTGCAATTTGTTTTTTCAATTATTTTTGCGTAATAAATTTTTTTTAGAGAAATCTATCAATTTTTTTTTTTTTATTGAGTTATAAAAATTCGAGATGAGTATTCGTAAAGAGTTGGGAGATATAACTTGCTCACAAAAAAAAAGAGATCGTAAATAGACAGAGCATTTCATTTGCCCACCACTGTATATATTATTATTATATAGACTTATCTAAAATTGAATCAATGAAATTGGATCGAAGAATGAAAATCAGAAAAATAACTCTTTTTTTTTCTTTTAATTCACCTGTCAATTTTTCTTTGTTTTATATAACTCTTTTATCAGTTATGATCGATAGAGATAGGTTAACCCTTGAGGTTAGTTCATAATCTCTTGAACATCACGATTTTCGAACTTGCCTTTTAAAAGATTCAGAAAATTGGGAGAGAATTTGACAGGGTGCTTGTCAAAAAAAAAAAACAATCAGAAATGATGGAGGCAATCATTTGGATTTCGGAAAATATCATTAAAATTTTAGATGTTTTCGTTTTAGTAATTGTCATATTTTTGGAATGATTTGATTTATCATATCTTATGATAAATTGTTTGAAGTTAAGGACGTTCAGGAGTGAAGTCTAAACGAACTTTAAAAAAAAACATTAGACTATTATAAGGAATTTTTGAATGCGGTTTTTTTTTAATGAATTAAATTCATAAGAGATTATTGGGACATCGAGCTATAATTTTTTTAATGACTTATTAAAAAACTATCGTAATTAATTTTTTTGTTAACAAGCAAATACAAAAAAACAATCTGTCCCAATAATCTTAATAATTAAGGAAAATTTAATGTAAGCTTAGACGAATTATTTAAAAATAAACTGTCAAATAGTTCAGCACTCTTGCAAAAGATGGCAGGCTAGTCTAACAGCCGGTATTATCAGATCCACTATTAGCCTAAATCTGTCGTAATTTATATTGGATTAGGAAGATGTATGGCAGCCAGCAAGTGATAAAGAAACTCTATTTGAATATCGTCGACATTTCGGGATCTGGTCGATCCCATCTTCAGGACGATAAACTGTTGTTGTTGGTTAGATAGATGCAATTTTGGTTCATACAAAATAAATAATTAAATTTGCATATATCTAAGCAACAACAACAGTTAATCGTCCTGAAGATAGGATCGACGCGATCCCGAAACGTCGACGATAATCAAATAGATTTTCTTTATCACTTGCTGGCTGCCATACATCTTCCTAATCCTAATAATTACCACTCAGCCATCAAAATTCTTCTACTTTATATATTTTTATGCTTTTAGAAATGATACATAATATATAATAACATTTATAAAACCCTCGGGCTTGGTGTAGTTCGTAGTGCACCGGCCTTGTATACCAAGAGTCGCGAGTTTGGACCCCAGGTAGTCCGATGATTTTATTTATGCCATTTGGATATCAAATGACTTAAATAAGAATGACTGGACCCCCAATAGATATATTAATTGAACCCTGTTATGTAATGGTGTGTCAAAGACCAAACATCGAGTTTTGAGAAAATCAACAATAAAGTTTTTTGTTTACATTGGATTATATATAATTTTTCTTGTCAATTGTGCAAGTAACATTAAATATAAATTTTTTTAGGACATATTTCATAAAAAAAAAACTATTAATTAAAGCATTTGAAACAATATTCCGTGCTTAACTCAATTTTTAATTTTCTGGTCTTTGACACACCATTGCATAACAGGGTCCAATTAATAACGGTTATCGTTAAAGTCTTATATGGCCATGTGTGTGTAAGTGTGAATGAGAACAAAAGCGAGTGAAAAAAAAAACATTTATAAAGTATTAATTGTTAAAAGAACAATGAAAATCGACCAAATGCATTACATTATTAGCTACCATACTGACATCTCTTGGCAAATTTTTGTAATAGGTGTTATTTGTGTCTTACTTTTTTAAGACACACAACGCCATCTTATCGGCAAAAACATGCGTAACAGCTTCATCTCTACTGTGATTGGATTAAGGAGATTTACTCCCACTACTCTGTTATCCCAAGTCTAGATTTTACTTGCCATAGAATACATATCATTTATTTTACTATTTTATTGTTTTCATTATTATAATTTTATTGTGCGTGATCAAAACACCCTGTGTATTATAATGCCTAATAAAAAAGTGTTTATCTCTTTTTATTTCGGTTGACGAATGATTTAATCTCTTTTAATAATAAATAAATGCTTCCTGAATGTCCCCCCTACCCTTGATCCCACCTTGGCTCTAATGACTCCCCCGTGTAATCGAGTTGGCCACCCCTTATATATATATATCGACTGCTTGTTAAAAGCGCAACAGCGTTTCATGTAAATATTACTTCTCTAATATTTATTTATCTATTTCAATCTCCCCTCCTTTTTTTTTCTTTCTCTCTATATAATTATTTAGTCGATTTTCTCTAATGTATATAATAACTCTTTTTTCTCCTTTTCTTCGGCTTCTCTGGTTTTTCATCATTTAATTTTCAGAAATAATAATTTGTATTGGATATAATCTAATTTATCCATAAACTTGATTTAATAGAGAATTAAATCAAAATAAGATTTGGAATTTTTAAATACATAAAGTTAGTATTATTTATTTCCAAAAAATAGATGACGAATTTTCAAATTTTTCCCGCTTTATCTTAGTTTTGATTAAAAGCGGGAAAATGTTGCTTATTTAAAAAAAAAATTTTTTTAATTTTTTTTTTAACACTCACACTCACACACACATTCACACAGTCTTCTCGACAATTTAGGCCATATAAGACTTTTACGATAACCGTTATATTAATAATATATATCGTTATAATGGGGGTTCAGGCATTTCTATTTAAGCAATTTGGTATTCAAATGGCTTAAATAAAATCATCGAACTCGCTGGGATCCGTACCCGCGTCTCTTGGTATACAAGGCCAGCACGCTAGCCCCTACATCAAGCCCGAGGGCTTTTTAATTTTTAATTTTCTCTTAAATTAAGAAATAAATAAAAAAATATTGTGTGACTGTTCGCACAGCACACAACTTTCTCTTACCTTCGGTAATCGAAAGTTGTGTTCTGTGCTTGTCACACTAGATTTATTTGTGTCGACATATATTCAGTTCCCGACAGTACGATACATTCGAATTTCAAGATGTAAAATTTATAAATATGGGAAAATATTTATATTTTGTAACATGGCAATCATTTCTACTATCTTTCCTATGAAGTACAATAGTAAAGTGTGCTTGAGAAAATATTTTAAGGGCAAAACGAGAATATACATTTTCAAGAGCATCTAAAAAATAATTCATTTATGGATTTTAATCGTTGGAACGAATTTTGAGAAAATCAAAAAAAAAAAAAAAAAAAACTGAAAAAGTACATCAGCAAAGTACTAGTACTCTTTGGCCGATTTTGATCAAAAGCTTATTTTCACGCCTAACTAAAATATAACCAAATGTCACATAATTTTTGTTCTAAATTTTCTATTCGTGTGCCTTAAAAAAAAAAAAAAAAATTTAATTAATACAATCAATTTAAATAGCTTTTCTAAGATCCTAAGAAACTAATGAATTTAACCTCTTATAGTTGAATTGGTTTGTTTTTATGTTGACTTGGCTCGTTTCATTCTCTCGTTATTTGGCTTATTATATCTTTCTTTCCTTTTGTCTCCGATTCCGATTTCCTTCCAATTTGATCCAATTCAGACCCATTGATTCGAATTTAGCGAAAGGAATTGACCTATTTTCTTTCGAAATATTATTGCTTGGACATTTCGTTGAAAATTTATAGATGGGAGGAAAATCGAGAAAATGAGAGCATCAAGAGATAGTGTGATAAAAGAAAGAGAATCATATAATTATATTTCGGCCTCTCTGGGAATTCCAATTCCTTCTCTTCATAAGTTGGAAGGAGTATCTTTTGAAATTAATAATTTTAGAGGTCGAAGAAATTCCTAGGCCTAAATTATTACCGAAGAGGAGACTGAAAAATTTTTTTTTTCTTAAAAAATATCTAAACCTACGGACTATGATATAACTGATTTTGGTGCCGGGGTATTTGAAGCTATTCCTGGGTATTTTGGTAGTGCTGATTCCAAAAATTTAATCAATTTTGCCTCATCAGCTCTAGTTTTAGAGATATAGAGAAAATTAAATTTTAATAGAAAATATGCTCTTTTTAAGGCGTTATCCCTTAAAAATATGTAGAGAGTAGAAATAATAAGAAATATAAAATTCCAGTCCAATCGCAGTTAATTTAATGGTGCAAAACAGGGCTAGAAATATCGAATTTTTTCAGTTTTAGAGAACTTTTGATATAAGATGTAATTTGTATTGTATTTTATGTATTGTGTGTATTTTGTATTGTATTTTTTGTATTGTGTGTATTTTGTATTGTATTTTTTGTATTGTGTGTATTTTGTATTGTATTTTTTGTATTGTGTGTATTTTGTATTGCATTTTTTGTATTTATTGTATTTGGTATTGCGTTATTATGTAGTTATTGTATTTTGTATTGTGTTATTTTATATTTATTGTATTTTGTATTTGTGTATTTTGTGGATGTATACAGGCCATCAATCCAATACTTTCTCTCTATATATATTAACATATATAGAGGCAAGAGAAAGTAGTAAAAGACTGAGATATTGTAATAATATATGGGAATATAAGTTAAATGGATAATGGCTATATTAGAATGCATTAAAAGATTTTATTGTTATTTATCTAGGCTAATATCAAACATCAAAAATAAAAAACAAAGTTTAAATGTCTTAATAAGAACTAGAAACAAACTTATTTAGTATTTTATGAATTCATCTATTAGTTTTATATGCCTTCTTCCACTTTATTTTTTTTTTTTATTTCCTATGAAATGAAATTTCATATTTAGATGTTTGTCACAGCGATGGCTACTTTGATATTTGAATTATTCCCCATTGATTCAGGGGAAGAAAAACAAATTTATTTTTTATGAAACGGAAAAATGTAGACTTTTTTTTTCACTTTGTTCTTTATGGTTAATAAATATGAAATATTGGAGGGGGAAAAAAAAATTAATGTGGTCATATACAAACTAATGGCTTTTGGAAATGAAATACGTTCAAAAATATATTTCTTTTTAATAATTCAAGTTTTTATATAAAAAAAAAATAAATATATTATTTTGCATAAAAAAGGTAAAAAAATACAAAGATTAATTTATTCTGGATATATAAATATAAGCTGTATCATTAGCGGTCCCAGGAGGGAGGGGCAGACTAACCCGGATCAACAGACAGAAAAAAATTTTGATTTTAATCATATAAAATTTCTTTTTTGAATCCAGAATTAAAATATTATTTTTTTTTAGTCTTTTCGGCATCTCAGGCCATATGGACTCTATACGATACTCATTTAAATACGATATACATCAGGGACGTATATAAGGGGGGGGGCGAGGGAGCCCCCCCCCGCCCCGAAATTTCCCAAACACATACATATATAGGGATATACAGATATCAGCGCAACAAATTTTTCCGCAGGATGCAAAACTTTGGTTCCGCAAAGAAAAAAAAATGTTCCGCAAAAAATTTCGTGTGAAAAAAATTTAGTTTCTTAAAAAAAATTTCCCTCAGAAAAACTTTTGAGTTCAGGCCCCCCCCCCCCCCGAAAAAAATTTCTATATACGCCCCTTATATACAGTACATGTATGTGGGGTCAAGTCATATTTTTTTTTATACCATCTGGTATTCAATATTTTTATATAAATCGAATCCACCCCTTGACTTTTAATTAAAAAAAAAAAAATATTTTCGGCATCTTAGGCTATATAAACTTTGACGACACACAAATGCTCTTTAAATACGATATATGGGCTCCAGGCAGTTCATTTAAATCATTTGGATAATAAATATTCCTGGACATGTATATCGTATTTAAATAATGAGTATCGTATAGAGTCTATATGGCCTGAGATGCCGAAAAAAAACTTAAAATTGATTTCTAAATTTTTTAATAACAAATAAATATTAGATTACAAACAAAACATTAATAGTTAAAAAAAAAATTTTTTTTGCTCTTTATAAAAAATTCCAGAACTAGTAACATTTAGAATATTAGAACATTAAAACTTTAATGGGAGGAAAAATAGGTTTGTTAAAATATAATTTAATATCTCTTTATTACGGCAAAAGGATTAAAAATGTATTAAATTTTTAATAGTTATTCCCTTTTATATATAATACATTTTAATAACTCGCCATTTTTTTTTCCTCCCTCCCCATTCTGTATGTGAGGCAATTCTCAATGGAAATGGAATATTATATTGAAGTAATTTTATATTTGTCCAGTTGGTAATTAGCTTACTGGTAATTAAACCATATCTAAATGAGTTTCATTTAAAACATACAACCAATGTATACAAATATAATATTATTAAATATGAACTGGGGTTGAGGTAATATTATTATAAAATGTATATCCCCCCCAACTCCCGAACCTATCCGCTTATATCAGTCAGGCCCTTTTTAACTATTTAGATTTGAATGAGCAATGAAGTAGAGAGAGAGCTCTAATATGGGTTGTAATGAATTATTAGTTAATTCCCTGAGGCTTGTCTCGATCATTATAGGGTGACAGCTAAAGAAGGAATTCAAAAATATGATGGGGGTATAACTAAAAAGGTTCATTTTTTTAAACACTCACACATCCACAAAAACACAGTCAGCTACTCAGATATATAAGATTTTTAACGATATATATATATTGGGGGTCCAGGCATATTCATTTAAGCCATTTAGTATCCAAATGACTTAAATAAAATCATCGGACTGCGCGGGTTCCGAACCTGCGATCCTTGGTATAGAAGGCCAGCTAGCAACTACACCAAGGCCCGAGGGCTTTTTTTTATAATTCTGTTGCTTATTATTTATATTTATTTATACTAATTCTTTGGAATTCTGTTTGTTGCAGAAGAAAGTACAGGCTATAGAGAACCGCTTAATCGTAGAGAGCAGGGATTCTCCAACCTTTTTTTGCCTGGGACCGACTAAAATAGTCTGCGGCGACTATGAATTTTTCAAACAAAAAAAAAGCTTTTCAAAATTGATTTTTTTGTACAATTTTGATTTTGAAATTTAAACTCTTTTTTTTGAAAATTTTTTTGCTCTTTTCAAATCCTTAAAAATTTTTTATAATTTTTAAAAATCATGATATTGTTAAATATTTTAGACAGTTATGAAATCAATTGGGCTAGACAGTGTGAACCACGAGAGTTACATAAATTCTAAATTTTTAGGCAGTTCGAACTCCTAACACATCCGATCGTGTACTGTTTGACAATAAAACGAAAAAAGTGCAATTAATTTTTTTGAATAATATTTTTCCGATTCAAATTTTCCAAATCTTCCCACTTTGTCAATCTTGAGTTAATCCTGCCAGGCCCAAATTGCATACCTCAAGTTTTTTAAAAAGTTAAAATTCTATACCTTTTAGGCCATTTTTCTTCGAAAATAAAATTTTTATGATTTTAATGAAGATCTATTGCACTAAAGTACAAACAGCCACGTGCCAAAACTGCTGTTAGGCGTTCATGAACTACCTAAAAATTTGACTTTTATTTAATTGCTCGAACATTAACGATCTGCTAAAACCAATATTATTTCTATGAACTGTTTAAAATTTTAGCGATCATGGAACGTTTGACCATTACAGTCTGGCAATCAATAAAAATGTCTAGACTTCATGAACTGTCTATTTCACGATCTGTCAAGATGAAAGTACAAACGCCGGTCTTATTGCAAAACAAGAGTTTGGCTTTACTTATTAATATTAAAACAATAAAATGAATATAGGATGATATTATTTCCATTATGAAATGAAATTAAAAGTCTTTTGTTCTATATAAAATATTTTATAAAAAACAATACAAATCCCAGTGAAGATTTATACTTAAAAAACTGGATAGTTTCAAATATTTTTATAACATTGATCCTTAAATAAATAAAAATAATTAATAATAATGAAGAAAATTAAAAAACAAAAAAGATTAAAATAAAGCCTAAAGCTTAATTATCTTTTTCATTGTTGATATTATAATGATGTGGATTGAGAGAAAATGGCGGCATAAGGTGGTCATCTACTAAAGCTTTGGCGCTGAGATCGCCATGCACAATTCACACCAGGGGGGGATCAAATTATGCAGCAAAATCTACATTTTCTGATACTGTCCAAGTTTGAAACGAACAGAATGCAAGTTATGCTAGAGTACAAAAAATGAAAAGTACAGAATGCAGGGCAAAATGTGTACATTATACTACAATGGCAAGTGAAACGAACAGACCTAATAATATTAATGCATACAAACAAACAGGTGGATCTTGTTTTTGCTTAAATAATAAATACTTGTTGACAACATAATAATAGGCTACTAAAAATGTTTATTTAGTTGTCTAGTCAAAAATAAAAAAAGTTTTCTTTCCTTAATGGAATTTTCAAATAAGAAACGGAATATTCGAGACAACGAGCCCGTCTCGTTCATATTTTATTCAACCAATTGCTTCTCCATCTTCAATCCCAATCCTCTATTATCTTGTTAATAGAAAATGATTTTGATTCATTGATGACGTCATCTGAGACAACATATGTCCAAAATCACACGCTCTAAATCCCCCTTCTTCTTCTTTTTTTATACAATTATTAAAATCCCAACCACGTTGCGATTAATTAAACTTTTCTTATTCGTTTGTTTCCCTCCCGGACCCTCGTAAGAAAAGAAACTCTCTCCAACCCTCGTTGGTTCTTTTTTCCCGGCAACAGACGTCTAGGGAGAAGGAAAATATAAAGAAAAATTCTTATAGATTTTCTTTTTCTTTTCCATCACATGAGGATTCTTACAACTATCTATCATATCTTGGAGAGAGAGAGAGAAAAATGGAGTGGGAGATGGTGTTGGATTCCAATATGAATCGAATAAGACAAACAAGTGGGAATGAGGGCGCAAGTATTTCTCTTTTATATACGAAAATTAATTAAAAAATTTTTACTTTGGTTCATAAATTTAGAACGAGAGAAGGGGACTGCGCATCCACATTTCAACTTAACTAAAGGGAAAAATTTTTGTAACAACGATTCAACGTTGACACATTAACAGACCTATTTTCTCTAAAAACAGAGGTTAAAATTTAAGATTTCAACAAATAAAAAAAAAAAAATAAAATGGTGCTAAATAATTTCAAATGAGGGAAAAGTTGAAACAGATGGTTTTTAGATAATGCTATGAAAGTTGAAATTTAATATATATGACGAATTATAAAAAAATAATTGTGAGATTTAATTATTCAATTTTTAAATTGATAAAATATAATTTTTAAAATAATTTAAAATGATTCAAATTACTAAATAAATATTGTTCTCAGTTTTTAACATGCATCTATTGATTTCCCATTTTCCAATTATTAAGTTAAGATTAAAAACGCGATTTTAATACCCTTAATTGAATAATTTTTTGAAAATTTTCAGTTAAACGCCTACGATCCGAAAAAAAAAGTTTCACTGCATCGTGGTTTCATAAAACCACACAATTTCTTTTTTTTTTTTCGATTTCCTCGAAATTCGCTTCAACGATTTTGATTAAAATTCATAAATCAATTATTACTTTTTTTTTAGATTCTCTTTAAAATCTCATTTTGCTCTCAAAATTGTTTGAAGAACATTTTACTCTACTTCATAAGAAAGATAAGAGAATTGGTTGCCTTAGATATTTATAAATTTTATACCTTGAATCAAGGGCGGATACAAGGGAGGTGGGGTGGGGGGTAAAAGGGTAATTACCCCCTCCCCCGAGATTTGAAAAAAATACTTTTTTTCGCAAAAAAATTTATTTTTAATGTAAAATTTTAAATATTAATACTTAAAAATTTGATTTCCAGATTACCCCCCCCCCCCCCCGAGATACACCTCTGGATCCGCCCTTGCCTTGAATTCAAATTTATCATTTTGCCGAATACTATTGTAAATATGCTGTACGAAAAATCACACCAGATTTTTTGTTATAATTTTTGTTTACGCAAGATTTTTGTTATAATAATAATTAAAAAAACATTAAAATTTGTTTTATTTTACTACTAAAAATAAAAAGTGACAGAGCCATTATTAAAATAACCGGATCATGAAAAAAACGTTTGGAAAACACATTAGATTTCAACTTTCTCTTTGCGTTTTGCTACGCCAATGATTACACTAAAAAATTTTTCTTTGTATTATAGGTTCCATAAATTTAGAATTAAATAATTTATTATCACTTTTCTCCTTTGAAATAAAACAACTCGTTGCATTGATTTTCAAATTAATACTAGGACGACCTGTTAGAGTTAGGATTCGATCTAGTCTTAAAAAAAAGACATCGTGCTGACCCAATTATTCCCTAAAGGCATCGGAAAATATGGGTCCGCTTCTATTTGCTATTGACAAACAAACCTTAGCGCAATCAATATCTCAGGTAAGAAATTTCAGCACTAGTGGAATTTCGTTTTAGGAGAAAATATTTTCTAGATAGTTATTTTTCAATCTTTATACGCATTCTATTTTGACGTTATTTGAGAAAAGTATTCGTATAACTAGTGTGTAAACTTAGATCTTGCAGAAGTATTTTTGAAAAAAAATATGGTGTGAAGGTTGCACAGCACACAACTTTCTCTTACCTTCGGTACTTGAAAGTTGTGTTCTGTGCTTATATCCCACCAGATTTTTTGTGATAATTCAAGATGTAACATTATTAAATATGGGGAAATATTTATTGGAGATAGGAGACGTAGCAGCCAAGGAATTAAATATAGGGCAACTGAAAAAGTACATGAGTAAAGTACTTGTACTCTTTGGCCGATTTTATTTAAAAGCTTATTTTCGCACCTTCGTGGGGTGCCTAACTTAAATTTCAAATTTCATTTCCTTCATACTTTGTTTTGATCATAGACAGATGGACAGGGGGAGCTGCAAGCGTGTATTTCTATCAAAGGGCTCTGATTTTTTTTTGAATTTTATATTATTCTATATAAATAAAATATTACAAAATATAGCTACGAGTATATAAACTGTACAAAATTAAACAATTTATTAAATTAAATATTTTTTGGCCAAATTTGATTACCTATTTGTAAGTAAATTTTAAGAAAAAAAATGCCCCCCCCAAAAAAAAATTTGAAATGACGCCACTGATCAAAATCTCAACATAAAATTTTTAAGATGATCCAATACTTGATATGACTATACATTATACAGCTAAGAGATATTCTTCTTCTTCTGTCCTAGCCTTTTTCCCGCGATGCGGGGTAGGCGGATCTCACTATTTCCCTCCTACCCTATCAAGCGTTTTTGCGACCGGAAGAAATAGGACAGGCCGGCCCGTCGTACGGTCTGACGCCTGTTGAAAATAGGAAGGAAGAGACAGACATACAAATAACTGAAGGACTGTCTGTCCCAGCTCGGGCAGCTCGTGGTCGCCATCCACGTACCCACAAGATGTATACAGCTAAGAGATATTAAAAAGCGTTAATTATATTAACCAGTGTAAAAATGATTAAAAATGATCGAGGGATACACACGCCAGCAGCAGGTCTGCATAGTGAGGGACACACAGGGATACACACGTCCACACCAGAGACACACACAGTAGATCGAAAGTGACCAGAAGAAAAATATGTGTCCCTGGTGCGGGCGTGTGTATCCCTCAAGGTTCACTATGCAGACCTGCTGCGGGCGTGTGTATCCCTCGATCATTTTTTATTAATTTTACTCGGTAACAAATACGAAAAAATTACATTAATCCGTCCCTGTTAACAATAGCATTAATTGTATATGTAATAAATCAAGGTGCAGCCAAATCAAAATAGATAAAATTTCAATTAATAGATTCAACTTTAATTATTTTTTATTATGATAAGTCAACAAATAATAGATATTTTTTTTCTAACTTGTAATTATATCGATTTCTATTAATGCATTGTAGTCTATATAGATATAGTGGCTCTATGTGGGAAAGAAGTGAGCAAATAACAAATGATCAGAATGAGATACGATCATCAATGCCATTAGAAAATTGATATTATTTCAATTTATTTTCCCCTGTCATTAGTAATTGATTTAAATCCAACCGGAAGAGACCACCCCTTGGAGTAGAGTCAACGTTCTGCGTTTCCATTTCACACGGTCTAAGCGATAATATTCTAAAATAAAAGTGTCTCTTCCACGATTATTGTACAGACGAAGGCATTCCAAAGGGCATTGTCCCCAGAGGCAACAGTTTGCCGGGTGGTCAACTGGTCATGGAATAAACAGCGAAGGGAGAAACCCTACCAGCCAACCCTTCACCTATACACGCACACTTGCCTGATTTTTGATATTTGTAATTTATATATATTAGGCTACTATATAAATATAGGGTGATCTAAAACCGGATAGATGTATAAATATTATTGAAATTAAGCGAAGGATTTTTCATTCGTTTTTACTTTCTCGTATCAAGAGAAAGTATTGTAATCTTTCCGTTGGATTGGTGCAAATATTTAAAAGAAGAGGAAGATTTATTGCAGTAATTGGACCAAGGTGTTGTGGTTAGAGAATAACAATAAAATTTATTAATCTTAAGGAAATGGATTTGCAGCCAGGAGAATAAAAAAAAAAAACTATTTTAGTTTCTTTCGGTCGACGTTTCGGACGCCAATCGCGTCCTTCATCGGGACCTGCAGTCAACAAACATTTATTGAAATTACAATTGCTTTTCAATAATTGTTTGTTGACTGCAGGTCCCGAGGAAGGACGCGATTGGCGTCCGAAACCTCGACCAAAAGAAATTAAAATAGTTTTTTATTCTCCTGGCTGCAAATCCATTTCCTTAAGATTAATAAATAACAGCCATTTTACACTTTTATTAATAAAATTTATTGTTGTTTGCTTTATTCTAAGGTCTGGCGACTGGCTAGCAACAGTTTCGGTAGCCCAACTACCATCTTCAGACCGAAACTGTTGTTAGCCAGTCGCCAGACCTTAGAATAAAGCAAACAAAAATAAATTTTATTGTTATTCTTTAACCACAACACCTTAGTCCAATTACTGCAATAAATCTATATTATTGTAATCGTTAAAAAATTCGACTTCGAGATTTTGATGTTTCTCCACGTTTTAGACCTTCCTGAGTCAAAAAAAAAAAAAAAAAAAACAGTTTTGGAATTATGTGTCTATTAACTTTTGAAGTAAATACGTCAAATGGAAGTAATACTTTAGCTAGTAAGTTTTTTCAAAAATTTTGAAATTTTTTTGACATATAATGAAGGGGGGGGGGATATATTGCTCTATTTAAAAAAGTTTATATTCTTTATAAGGATATCGGAGGGCAGCCAGGAAAAATTGAATCAGATAAAAATATAATCAATCTTTATCAGATTTTCTTTATTTGATTGTTGACGTTTCGGACGCCAGTCGCGCCCTTCCTCAATCAATCGTCAAGGAAAAAATACAGATGGACGTATTAGGTATCTTAACGAAAATCTAACTATTGAAATTGTAGTTAGATCTATTCCAAGCACGATTTCAGTTTTCGTTAAGATACCTAATACGTCCATCTGTATTTTTTCCTTGACGATTGATTTTGAGGAAGGGCGTCCGAAACGTCAACAATCAAATAAAGAAAATCTGGTAAAGATTGATTATATTTTTATCTGATTCAATTTTTCCCCCCCCCTATCCTTATCAAGCTAAACAGCCATATTTTTTCTTCATTTATATTCTTTGACATTTTTGCGAAAACTGAATAGTTTTTCAAATAATCAACGAGGAAAAAGACATTTTTCGTTAATTTTGAAAAAAATCAATTCAGGTGTTATTAAAAGAAGTTATGGGGAAGTCATACCCCTATTTCTTTTTAGTGAATTTATCAATTTCATAATTAAAACTCAATTGAATGGAAATTATAATTAGTTGAACTGTAAAATCGACAATCTTAATAACTAACATCTTCGAACAATATTTTCAATTAGAGATTAGAGGTATGTTTAAACTAATCTAGTTTCAAAGTTTAACCAAGCATCACTTGCATGTAATCCAGTATTTACATAATAAATTCTAGGTGATAATGCAAGCCTATGAAGAGCTTGCAAAATAATTAAGGATTTCAATGACATATAGCTGATAGCGAGGAGAAGAATTTATTTTCAACTAGTAAGAGTGAAAATTTTAATTTATTTCAATTGGCGTCTAATAAATAGGGACGGCCTCTCATGCCGAAAATATTTTAAATTAAAACGACCGAAGTTTCGGTTTCGGTTTCGCCCAAAAATCCTGGGGGATGAGACTCGCACACACACAAAAACTCAAACCGATCTTTATAATTTGTTCACATCCTTTCACCTATATATTTTTAATTTTATCGATGTTTAGATATAAATTTGTGAAACACCCTATATATCGGAGGATGCAAGAGCGAGACAGAGGGTAGGAGTATGGGGCAGCTGGGCTCTGGCAATCTACAACCCGGAACGGACAACAGCTGCTCCTTTTCTCAACCCTCTGCTGCTCTCTGATGCATATTCGAACAGGATGACAACACAAAAAATAAGTAGTATTTACTCAAATTAATATTGATGCAGGTTGTACAAAAAAAAAAAAATTTCACCGGAAAACAAAAAAATGAATGAATGTATATCGGGTTTTTACCAAAATGTAATATATTAATCTATTTAAATTAAATTATCATGATTTGAAGGCAATTTTGTGTGATCTAAAAAACAAGTAACAAGAAAATTATTTGTTATCAATTGGCCTGAGGAGGAAATAGCAAATTGCCCCGTAGATACGTTTAAAAAGATGAATACAGGGATTGGCTATAGTGAGGGCGTTTAAAAGAGAAAATATTTATTAAAAAAATAAACTTATTTTAGTAAAGTTAGGTAAAAAGAGAACTGGAATTCAAATAGAACCTCGAATGACGTATACATTTAAAATAAAAATTTGTAAATAAAAAATTATATATAATATTTAAGACATTATATATATTGCGTATGTGAGCCGCGAAATTTATATAATTAAATATTTATTAAATCATATACCCGAAAAATAAGGGGGGTTCATATACCCGAATGTCGTTCTTTGGTCTAGTGGTAAGTTCACTCCGAGTACAAATTGGAGGATCCGTGGTTCAACTCCCGGCAGCACACTCTTATTTTTCGGGTAGATGAATTAATACAGATTTAATTAATAAAAATTTGATAATTATACAATTGGAAAAAGAAATGTATTGAGTGATTCTAATTTGTTAACCAGTGACCACGCTCCCTACATTTGCGGGTACGTTGGTCATCTCCATCAAGACAAAATAAATAAAATATTAAATAAAGAATTCACCCCGGATATAAATAAGAGTTCCCCATAATAACAAAAATGCTATTTAGACATACTGTAAATGTATGAATGTGACAAAAAACGATACATGTCTATTTATTGTTGTTGACATTTCTCTATCAACTGTAGCTTAATTACAGTGGTGGTCCCAAGATTTTTTAAAGGAGTAGGGGTCGAAATTTTGTAATAGTATATTAGAAAAATATTGATATTTAGTTATCGGGACATTCATTTCTTGACAATATAGCTACATTTTTTATTCAAAATCTTTAAAGCGAATTTTAAGGAACGCTCGTGTAGAATGGCTCTAAACATTATTAGATTTTTAGTAAAATCATTGACATTCAATGCCTCTCATTATTAGTAATTATTAAAATACCTATATATTAACGCTCTTCAAAATAACAAGTAATAAATTTTTTTTTTGTTATAAAAAAAAAAGTTCATAAAAATTGATTTCATGAAATGTTTGAAAATATCCCTTGTTTAATTTTTTTTTTTTTTTTTTTTTCATGCAATTGACCAAGTTGACCAATCTCTATATAACCAGATTTAATCTAAATGCAAAGAGAGTTGTTTAATAAAAGGATTTTTTTATTATTATTATTTCTATATTATATATGTGACATGAATGGTATCTGACAAGACAATAGAAACGAGTTTTACTAGTTTTTTTTTTTTTTCTATCGGCAGACTTTTGCTTTCTACACCACATAAATTATCAAAAGAAGAGGGGAGCATTTAAAAAGATTATCTTTTCAAAAATTCCCTAAAATGTTAAATGGAA
This sequence comes from Euborellia annulipes, assembly GCA_023213315.1. Classification (NCBI taxonomy): domain Eukaryota; kingdom Metazoa; phylum Arthropoda; class Insecta; order Dermaptera; family Anisolabididae; genus Euborellia; species Euborellia annulipes. The sequence goes on along the minus strand of JAKCPI010006752.1, from coordinate 28,464 downwards.
ACACATGTAGGGTGAATTAAATTTATTATCTCATATTAGAAATGAAATTTAGAATAGAATTTAAATAAAAAAAAAAAAAAAAATTAAATGAAGATTTTTTATTTTAATATAAGCGGCTTAACAGAGGTCATCGACCCCGAGTGGTTTACAAAATGGATGCAAAATTTGTTCAGAATAGATTTTAATAAAAGAATAATTTAAATTTGATGAGTCAGGAACCTTCTTTTCAATTTCCAAAAGGATTCGGACCAGTAGGTTCAATTAAAGTCAAAAGTTTTTTTAAAACAAAACTTTATTTGACCCCAGACAATGTTTCGTCCACTTGCTGTAGGACTTCTTCAGTGGTTGGAGTCATAGAGAGCCATATAATATAAAATAATCAAACAGTAGGGCTTTAACAAAAAATACATTGACATCTCTTTTCTCTAACTTCTTGCTAATAACATTGTCTGGGGTCAAATAAAGTTTTGTTTTAAAAAACTTTTTGACTTTATTAACCTACTGGTCCAATCCTTTTGAAGAATAATTTAAATTTAATTTTGTAAAAAATGGGGCATTATATTGTTAGTAATAATTTAAAAATTTTATATAGATAATTGTTAAAACAGTTTTATGAATGTAGGTGTGTATATATAGATTATGTGTTTTTGTATGTAATAATTGTAGTATGTGTGCATGTATATGTGAATAATATTTTAAAATCATTAATTAAATTTGTCATTTAGAAGTTTAAGATTCAAATGTTGGTAATATGAAGTGAGCAATACATGTGAATGAAGTGAAGTTAGCCACGCCCATGGGCGTAGCCAGACTTCTTGTTAGGGGGGGGGGCAACCCCTCGTTAGGGCGAGAGAGGGGGTTTGCAATTAATATATACCTAGATTATTAATTATTTATTTAAATAAAAAAAAAAATTAAATTAATGTAGTGGATTGGGGTGTTAAAAAAATTCCCAATGGGGAAAATATATATTTGCTTGTTTTTTTTTTAATTTTTAGGACCAGCCAGGGGGGCAACGCCCCCCCCTTCCTCCCCTGCTACCCCATGCCACGCCTGTAAATAACACCAACTTCAATGTTGGTAACATGAAGTGAGCAATACATGTGAACGAAGTGAAGTTGGCTACGAATGTAAGCGAAGCGAAGTTAGCCACGCATGTAAATAACACCAACTTCAATGTTGGTTATATGAAGTGAAAAATACATGTGAACGAAGTGAAGTTGGCTACGAATGTAAGCGAGGCCAAGTTAGCCACGCATGTAAATAACACCAACATCTGTGATTGATGGGACCTCAGTGTTAATTCTTCAAAGTGAATGCATTCACCTGATGACAGCTGCTGAATTAACAGCCGAAATTTTGTATTTTATTGAAATTACTAACACACTTTTTGTAGTATTATTTGCTAAAATAAACTACGATTTATGCCCAAAAATATCTTTTATTACTAATTTAAAGGGTTAATTTTTTTATTTATTCATATTCTAAATTTAGTAAATTTGTACCAAGTTTGGAATATTGATTTTTAAACATAGCCTGACATTGACTATTTTTTTAATTTAATCAAAAAGCTCTTATTGTTTGTCTAATAAATAAAAATCAGGGTATGCTCAATTAGGGGCGGCTGACGGTCGCTTGAGGATTGGCACATTATGCCAGAGGCTGAGAGTGTCATTTGCCAAATGATAGATAGCTCGAATGGCGAAATGGTGCTGATTCTTGCCTACGTGGCTTAATTAACTTGCCAGGGTATTTATTTGATGTATAAAAGAGGGTGGCAGGCTTTATGGACCTCTCTTTCAAGCCCGGATTAAGAGGGGTTGGACTCTGCTGGTCATTTGTTCGTTTTTTTTTTTAATTGCCAAATAATCTCTGATAACAAATAGCGGGATTTTAAAACTTTATATAATAAATTATAAGAAAAATTAATTTGTATAGATAAAAAAGATTTATCGAAGCTTCTTAGTCAATAAGGCACCACCTGGACATGCAAGAGCGGTCCAGACGAGTTTCTCGGGAGGGGGGGGGGGGTAATCTGGTGTGAATGGTTACACAGCACTCATTTTTTCTTATTTTCGGTAATTTAATGGTGCATTCTGTACTTGTTCTACCAGAATACATTATTAATTTGTAAAATTTTATATTAAAAATAAAATTTAATTATCAAAAAATTATTTTTTTCAAATCTCGGTGGAGGGAGGAGGGGCTCTTACCCCCTTCTATCAGCACTTGTGGACATGACATTAATTTTTAACACTATTGACTAAAAGTGAGTGCTTTGGCGTTAAAGTTTTTGTTTACAGAATAGTAATTTGAGGCAAGGATGTGTTAAAATAAATAAAGGGTGGTTTCAGATGTTAAAAGATAACGTTTTTGCTTAGGCTTAACGCACACCAATTAGGCAAAAACGTTTTGGGACAAAACATTTTGCTCAATACCAACGCACACCGATTGAGCAAAACGCTCAAAACATTTTGTTCAATGATGTCGAATCATGCTCAATTGTGTAATCATGAAAAAACAGTTTTTTGTACGATATGTCAAAAACGTTTTGTCTAAGAGCGTTTTTACTCAATTAGTGTGCTTTCAGCCTTAGAGAATAGACCTGAATATTGTTTTGTTGTTCGTTCGAATTAATTTCCAAAATTAATTTATTAAAATTTGTGATTGAATAAAAAAAAATTTCAACTTCCGGAAAATAGAAATAAATAAATTCTTAAATGCCTCTCATATTCTGAATAAATATTTTTTAAAAGGCCTATGTAATTAGAATCAGAATAAAAACATTTCCGCTTATGAAAAGTGCCAATCTGATAAATTTCAAAATGGATGGAAATTTTACAAAAAGGAAATCATAAATATAGCCATATTGTTTTGTTTTCATTCCATTATAGAAATTTTAATATTTTGACATCTTGTTCTCTTTTACGTCACTCATAAACTTTATATCATATTATTAAGATCAAGTCTATAATTTTTCCATTAAAATCAAATGTCTAACTAGAATGGGAGATTATAAAAAATTCCGGAGCTGTCTTTATTAGCTAATAGGGCTGAGAAGTTTTGTGGGATGGCGAAGGGCTCAAAGGGCCCCTGGGGCTGTGCTTTTTGCCATTCAAACTTGTGAAAATAAATCACACAAATTGAAATAGAAACGGAAATCACTTTTAAACACGGAAAATTTATTATATATATACATATATATAAAGAACGAGAGGAATAAATTTAGATAGTTTATTGGCATAAGTCTCGAAAATGGAATATTTATTAACGAAGTTTGATTTAAATAAAAAAATCAAGGGGGTGAGATTTTTTTTTATTTTATTATTTAATGGAAAAACAAAATTTAATTTAAACTCTTAGAGAAGAGAGAGAGTAAAGAAGTTGAGGGGAATTTTATTACCTAGTAAGTAAGTATCTTCAAGAATTGCTTCATAAATCTAGCGGAATAAAATAAAGCGCGATGTGGCCAACACTTGGCAAATATAAGAGGAAGAAAATTTTCTAATTTAAAGGTGCAATATTTCTTATTAAAAAAAAAATTTGTATATTTCTCAGTAAAATAAATTAAAATACGGAACTTTTTCTCTATTAACAATAAAGTATGATATTTTTTTTTGAAGACAAAATTACTGCTGGGGATGGAAATTGAAACTCGTTCCAGTATAATCCAATTTATTCCCCTCACGGGTGAACTAAGGGTTTGAAAATAAATAAAAAAAAATCAAAAAATATTTTAATAATTAAAATCTTTAGGAATAGAAGAATTAGAATCTTATCTTATTAAACGAGCAATGTACGTTTATTTGTATGCACATCAGTTCTTGAAAACGGCTCTAACGATTTGTTTCAAATTTTAAATAGGCCTTTATAGTAATTTCTGTTGGAATATTAAATTATATTTTATAAGTAGAAGAATTTCAATGGCTGAGTGGTAAGCATCAGGATTAGGAAGATGTATGGCAGCCAGCAAGTGATAAAGAAACTCTATTTGATTATCGTCAACGTTTCGGGATCACGTCGATCCCATCTTCAGGACGATAAACTGTTGTTGTTTCTTAGATAGATGTAATTTTGGTTCATATTTTGTACAAATATATACAAAACTAGACGCAAAGCCCCGCCTTCGGCGGGGCTTTCCGTCTAGGGGGGCTGCGCCCCCTGGACCCCCTTGCTCGTCTACTTATATACATACCGGTACATACATTTTCCCTTTTCATTTTTATATATAGAGTTTATTTTAACGGTTAATTATTCATGAACTTAAGATTTTTTGTGAATCATATCCTTTCCGGGACTCTCCAGGTACACAGACAAAAAATTTACGAATTCAAAATGTAAATAAAAAATCGTAAACATGGATAAATATTTATATTTTGTTACCATTGCAACCATTTCTCCTAATTTTTATTTTTTCTTATTTTAACGGTTAATTACTCATTAACTTATTGTTATTTGTGAAACAAAACCTGTCCGGGACTCTCACAAACATACACAGAAAATTTCATCATAATTGGTTCAGTCGTTTAGGAGGAGTTCAGTCACATACACACGTACAGAAGAATTATATATATAAAGATATGAACCTGTTGTTGTTGCTTAGGTAGATGCAATTTTAGTTCATATTTTGTATATATTTGTACAAAATATGAACCAAAATTGCATATATCTAAGCAACAACAACAGTTTATCGTCCTGAAGATGGGACCGACGTGATCCCGAAACGTCGACGATAATCAAATAAAGTTTCTTTATCACTTGCTGGTTGCCATACATCTTCCTAATCCTGAATTATATTTTAATTATAAACGGACCTCTTGCTCAGGGCTAGAATGAAATAAATAGGGACAGAGTCTAAATGGCCTCGGATGGCGAAAAAGAAAATAAATATATTTAAAAAAAAGAAAGTAAAAACAAAACCCTAAATGGCCTCAGTAGCCGAAAATGCAAAATTAAAAAAAAGCATATTATATTAAAATATTTAAAAAAAGTCGCTTTTTTCAAAAATAGTCTGAGGCAAAAAAGTCGTTTTTGAAAATCTCAAAAAACATTTCTTTTTATGAGATAAGTGAAGATATAATTGTTATATGAAAATCTGGAAAAGTCTCAAAATTGACAAAAGTCGAAAAACTTTTTCAGCTCTCTAATTATGCTACTACACTAAATAAAAAAATAAAAAAAATTTAATATAAATCGAATCAAAAATATAAACCCAATAATAAACAGCGGACTATATACATTTTGATTTTATATTCTTGTGTGAAATCTAATTCTAGTTAAAAGCTGCAAAATTGCAAAATCATTCATTTGACTTTTGTTTAATCATCAATTTTGAATTTGTGAAGGTATACTTTGAAATAAATGCATAACAGTGCAATAATTGCGGTAAATTGTTTAACAGACAAATAAAAGGAATATAAATATCAATGTGTGTTATAAATGAAGACAAAATGTTTAAATCACGTTTAAACATGAAAATCTAATTATAATAATAATAAAATTGTTTCTAATTTACTCAAGAAAGAAATTCAATTAGAGATCAAGTAATAGACTTTATATAATATTCATTGAGGGTATTGATTCAACTAAATGATTAACAAGTGTTCTATTTAAATAGAAAATAATTGTTTTCGAGAAGTTGATTTTTTAACCATTTAAATATGTGATTAAAATTTTTTTTTACTTTCTCTTACCACTATATATATGTTAATATATATAGAGAGAGAAAGTATTGGATTCATGTAAAAAATTCGATGTCGAGATTTTGATGGATATACACGTTTTGAGGTCCCCTGAATCAAAAAAGTGGGTCCCGCAAATTGGTCTGTGTGTGTGTGTGTGTGTGTGTGTGTGGACGTTTTTGACCATAAAGGAAATGAGCTAGGAGGTTAAAATTTTATATTTATGTTAGGCACCTTCCAAACTCGTGTAAATAAGCTTTTAAACAAAATCGGCCAAAAAGTACTAGTACTTTACTGATGTACTTTTTAAGTTTTTTTCGATTTTCTCAAAATTCGCTCAAGGATTTTTTTTTCTAAATTCATAAATCAACTATTTTTTAGATGCTCTTTAAAAAGTACATCAGTGAAATTTTTCGTTGAAATCGTTTGAAGTACACTTTACTGATGTACTTTTTCAGTTTTTTGCGATTTTCTCAAAATTCGCTGCAACGATTTTGTTTAAAATACATAAATCAACTATTTTTTAGATGCTCTTTAAAAAGTATATCTGTGAAATTTTTCGTGGAAATCGTTTAAAGTACACTTTACTGATGTGAAAGCATTCGTAGCTCAGCGCCATCTATGAATCAAGTTTGTAAATAAAGTGCTAAGAGCAACTAAATTAATCTCGACACAAAAAAATCTGGTGTGATCAGCATATATACCGAAGGGTAAGAGAAAGTTGTGTGCTGTGCGCCAGTCACACCAGATTTTTTTTTTTTTTTGGAAAATAAACCAATGTCTCTTTTATGTTCATAACCTTTAATTTCCCAGGGAGATTGCATATTAATCACAATGGTTCTGGTCTTAATTAATGAAATGTATATAGAGGCCTATCAATATATAGGCTAGTGCAATCATAAGCAAAGAGAGATTATGATCCAATCAGGTGAAGTGTGATCTCTGCCGATTGGATGAGATAATCCTTATCCTATCATTACAATCGGCGAATATTACCACCCGAGAGATGACCCTAATAATAATTATTATTACTATTGTAGCCGGCAGCCATCATCATTTGTTGCTTATTCCATTTGCAATGGAATTGTCCAAATTACAATATCCTTCATTGTATATTAAATGAGATTTTTTTTTTATTTATTTTAATTGCCCTTTTCGCTTGCAGAGGTCATTAGGGTTTTTATTATACATATCTCTGAAATTACTTTTTCGATAGCTTCCAGGGGACGTTCAACAATCTGATTCCGAGGGGTCACCAACCCCAGGTTTCGGCGCGCTTGGCATTACTTAACAGGAACGATTGTGGTGACTGTTGCTCTGCTCTGTTGCATTAAATGAGATAGATCAGTAATTATCACTGACTTGGATTTTCAGTAAAAAATCTGGTGTGACTGGTTGCACAGCACACAACTTTCTCTTACCTTCTGTAATCGAAAGTTGTGTTCTGTGCTGGTCACACCAGATTTTTGTGTCGACATATATTTAGTTTCCGACAGTACGGTACATTCGAATTTCAAGATGTAAAATTTATAATTATGGGAAAATATCTATTTTTTGTTACCATGCATTTCTTTCCTATGAAGTACAAGAGTAAAGTGTGCTTCAGAAGATTTCAATGACAAAATGAGTATATACATTTTAAAGAGCATCTAAAAAATAAGTGAGTTATGAATTTTAATCAAAATCGTTGGTGCGAATTTTGAGAAAAAAAAAAAAAAACTGAAAAATTACAACAGTAAACTACTAGTACTCTTTGGTCGATTTTGGTCAAAAGTTTCAAAAGTGTAACGTCTCACTTAAATATAAAATTTCAACCTCATAGCTCTAGAGATATTTTGTTAGGAGACAGACAGACCATGTCGCGAAAACCTAAGCTAACTTTTTTGGATTCAGGAGACCTCAAAACGTGTATATACATCATCGACATCGAATTTTTGACATGAATCCAATACTTTCCATAGGCTTAAATATATATTAACATATATACATAGGTAAGAGAAAGTAAAAACTTATCACTTTAATTAAATAAAATCCATTAATTACACTCAAATATTGGGTTAATTTTGAGAAGTGGCCAGATATATTTACACTTGTACCTTCCCTCTTTGTTTATAAATCAGTTTAGGGTTTGTTTTAGGTGGTTTAAAGATTGACCTATGGAGAGGTCTTTTTATGGCTTTAAGCGGCCGATATTTTATTATCATCCCTACTTTTCTATTATTTCTTTTCATCACCCAAAAATTATTTAAAAAGATAGATGTTCTTGTTTTTAAATATGATAATTTCTTTAATTTTAATAAAAAAAAAAAAAAAATAATAATAATAATAATAATAATAATTGTTTTTAATGTACAGTGAGCGCCACAATTAGTCCCCACCTGATAGCTATAGCTTTAGTATATGGTATAGTATATGGTAAATAGTGAAATAATTTTAAATTTGAAAAGGTTCATCTTTACCAGATTTTACGTTATACCTTTTCGGTAATTAAAATTATTTCACTATACACCATATACTATACCATATACTTAAGGCTAAAGCTATCAGGTGGGGACTTAATTGTGGCGCTCACTGTACAGTGAGGGACAATATTAAGACCCACCCATGCGTTTTCTACTTGTGATTATCTCATTGTTTTAAAAAAATATATATATTTTTTAATGGAAACTTTCATAGTTCAAACTTGGAAATATTCCAATAAAGATTTTCATTTTCTTTTATAAAAACACTGAAATAATCACAAGTAGAAAACGTATGGGTGGGTCTTAATATTGTCCCTCACTGTACTAATAATCTTGCTCTATTTAAAAATATTCATTAGTAACGAATTTCAACAAATTTTTAGTACGAATTTATCTATTTTAAATAGTTTTATTGAATGACAATTAAGAATTAAAAAATGACTACAGGTACAGTACAATATTGTAAAATGTATAAAACACAATTATAAGCAGATCTAAATATGAGTAAAATGATGGGATAATTTAATTTTTGAATATTTAATATGATGATATCAAACGATGGCATTAGAGAGAGGGTAGGGGATGAGAAAACAAACAACTGCCAGAACGGGATTTCTAAAGTGGGAGCCGTAAATAGTAATAATCTCAAGTCCTAAGTAGAAATTATTACCATTAAACAAAAAAAAAAAAAAAAAAGATAAGCCCCCATGTGCCACAGACCTTGAAATCAGGTTCTATAAAAAAAGTAGAATTTTTTTTTTGAATGTCACCCTCTTTCTTATTAGAATAAATTGCTCTTAGGAGATTAAATATTTATAAAAATCTTGAAACTTTTTTCAAGTGGTAATATTTAAATAAGAAATTGTATAACTTAATACAAGAATAAAGTTAAAGGTCAATAAAAAAAAAAAATTTAAGTTCAAAACACTCACTGACCTTTGGGGAAGTAGAGTAAATAATAATATAATTTTTTTTTTTTTTTATTATAAGGTCATTATTTCTAAATGGAAATATTTATAGTGAATCACTGGGTTTTATATCATAAAATATTTGGATTTCTATCTTCTAAAATCCAGAGAAATCTCAAATATATGGGCCCTGTTACGAATTAGTGTGTCAAGCGCCAGCTACCGAGATTTGAGAAAATTAAGTTTTTTGTTTTCATTGGATTATATATAATTTTTTTTGTCAATTGTGCAAGTAACAAATTTTTTTAGGACATATTTCATTAAAAATACTATTAATTATAGCATTTGAAACAATATTCCGTGCTTAACTCAATTTTTAATTTTTTTTGGCGCTTGACACACTAATGCATAACAGGGTCCATATTACCATTTAGAAATATGTTTCAAGTAATTTAATTGGCTGCCAATAAATAGAGACGGGGGTCTAAATGGCCTCAGTTGCCGAAAAAGACCTTAAATAAATAATAAAGTAAAACCTAAACTAATTTATAAGCCAAAAGGTAGTTAGTCAAATTTCTCTAAATTTCAAAGTCAAAATATTTAACAGGTATTTAAAATAGAAATTTTTTTTTTTATTATTACTATTCAAAAACCCAAAAGGAAATTGATTAATTTTCAAAATCAAAAAAGTCAATTTTTTTATTTTGGATTTTTTTATTATTATTAAATTTTTAAGTCGCCAGCGAGTGTTCCAAATTATTTTGGGACTGATAATAAGAAGTTGGAGGAGAAGAGAGTGAGAGAGAGAGAGTAGAGGGCGGAGTGACTAACCGTTGTAGAGCAACGCAAGGCGGGAGGCGTGCTGTAGCTCAGCGGCGTGTTGAGGTGGAGGAGGACTCGGCGCAGTAGCACCCGCCGTAGGACTTGATGGACCCCAGATGGGTGGATGATGTGTTGTTGCCTCGTGGCCGGCTCCAGCAGCTGACACCCCGCCGACAACATCAATCTCCTCCTCCTCATCTGAGGTGTGATGATGATGATGATGATTATGATGGTGATGTGCTGCCGCCAGGTGGTTTGTCATAATCACACTTGTGGAGGAGGAGGAGCAGGGATTTGAGGTCACGACCAGCACTGTCGGTGACCCGGGCACATCACAACACCCCGCCGTGGTCGTGGTCGTCGTCGTCGTCGTCGGCGGCGGCGGCGCGGTGGAGGTGTCATCGACGCGATCCGGCCATGGGTATGCTTTCCATTTCTTGGCCATGAGACAGCGCGGCATCGCTGCTCCTTAGAAAGGACGGACTGGATCAGACGGCGAGAAGTCGGCTGAAATGCGATAATCGGCGACGACGACGACATCCGGCCCTCGGACGACTCGCTACCCTCGCTTTACTCGCCAGCCGGGCGCATCACACTGTTGTTGTTGTTGTTATTTGGGGAAATTATTTGGGGAATAAATTCACACAAACGATGCTAGTATTAGATAGAAGAAAACCCCCCCAAAACTATCCCACAGTAAAAACGAAAGCAAACAACCCCGAGCGGCGTTTGAGCGCTCGCGTTCGTCTCACCGTCTTTTATACCCTCGTGGAGGCCGAATACGCAGACGCACGCGTGCAAGGGGGTGGAAAAAACAACCCCCCTCTCCTGCGTGAACGGGGAGGCTCCGCCCTCTGGCGGAGGGAGGCTTGCACACTCCACGCTCGAGCGCCCCACGTGGCCGCCACCCGAATAAACAAACCCCCACCACGGCCGCTGCCAATCAACACCCTTGACAAATAAAGAATTTTATATGCCTTTTCTTCACAAATCAACATTAATACAAAGATCTCTACATATTTCATATATAGGGCAAGAGAAAGTAAAAATACAAAGGTTTTTTTTATTTTGAAAAATTTTCACATCCTTTAAAAAAGTTTTAAAAAAATTTAAAGATGAAAATGTGTGATGTGATGCACCCTGCACATAACGCAATAAGATACTTTGGTCTAAATAAAATAATGTTAATCAATAGAAGGCTAGAGATCTTAAATACAAAGCTACTATAAAATGAAGAATTTAAGAAAGACAATAGAATTCATCAGAGGTAAGGGCAAGGGCGGATCCAGAGGAGTTTTCGGGGAGGGGGGGTAATCTGGTGTGACTGATCGCACTACACAACATTTTTTCTTCTTTCGTTAATTTAAAGGTGCATTCTGTACTTGTTTACCAGAATATTTGTAAGTAATAATTTTTAAAATTAATTATATTAAAAATACCAAAAAAAATCCCCTTGTATCCGCCCTTGGGTGAGGGAGGTGGAAAAAAGACCGACCTAATAAAAATAAAAAATGCCGGGGCAAGTCACCACATTCGTTGCGGTTAAGCAATGCCAAGCGCGGCAAAAGCTCGGGATTGGTGCCCTTGAGCAATCAGCGTGTGAAATGTCCCCCGGTAGCCAGAGGTACATTGTAATTTTAAAAAAAATTAATAAGTCATACCCTAAATGGCCTAAGTAGCCGAAAAAGGGTTTAAAAAAATAGTAAGAAAATGTATTTATTTATTTATTTTTTTAAATTTTTCACATATATCTCTTAATGTGCCATTGACAAATTATAACTGTACTGTGTACTTCAGATAAAAATACTTCTTTTGGGCTTTATAAGCATACAAAAAAAACAAAAATGTAAATAGGAGTTTGAATGTTTCAAAAATATCACGTTTATTTTTTTGTCATTTAAACTCGCTTAATGTTTATTAAAATTAATTGGTAGCCAAAAAACTTAATTGTAATTACTACAATAATGATCAAAGAGATTTCCCTCTGAGTCAAGTGGCGTAGGCGATTAAAAATAATTATGTTTCATAATTTTTTATATATTCATTAGATGATAGAGAAGTGAGAGATGCAGCTAGAGTTTTTCTTTATTTATTTAATCACACAGCTGACGTTTCGATTCCGTATTTGAACCATCTTCATAGCTGGCGAAAATTCATTATGAAGGTGTCTCAGTGGATTTTATACATAATTGAACTAAAACCTTATATAATAAATAATAAATTTAAAAAAAATAAATAAATAAATAAATAAAACCCGAGAAAACTTATCTTTATATAATAAATATATATACATAGTATGCGCGACCAGGTATATATAATTTATGTACCTGGTCATCGCATTTTAGTTCAACTAGGGATAAAATCCGCTATGACATGACTTTTCGCCAGCTCGGAAGATGGTTCAAATATGGAACCGAAATGTCAGCTGTGTGATTAAATAAATAAATTTCTTCTAACTTTCATTCCTGTATTAAATAAATAAAGAAAAAACTCTAGCTACCTCTCTCATTTCTCTATCTTATGATTTTTTTCTATATACATTAAAGCAGAGGTAGGGATCTCACTTCAAGTACTAAGAGCCTCTAGTTATATTTCCCCCCTTAAAGATAAATTTTATTTTAAAACTATTGATTACGAAATTATATAACACAGAGTGCTAAATTGGTTCAATTGTCAAAAGTTTTGAGAATTTTTGTTCCCTTAAATTTTAAAAGGCAGTGAACTTTTGCATATTAGTTTAAATTTTTGAAAAAAAAAAACTATGCAAATTATAAAAAAACATTTCGTAATTATTGAAAAATAAATCGCCACCCAAGAGTTGTTTTATTTAATATTGTATATTAATTTCCTTTATATGCTTGAAAATAATTTGTTAAGAAGTCTTTTGTTAAGATTAAGAAAGAGAAGATCAATATCCTGTTTGGGTTAGGAAAAGAGATTAAGATTTAGAGGAGAGGTTAGAAAATTTTTAGGAAATTAACTTGATTAATTAATGGATGACTTTGTGATTATTAGAATACTAATATTTATATTTTGATTACTTTGATATTTACTAGGCCTAATTAATTGTAGTTTTTTATATAGATTGATGTGCCAGTAGTTAATTACCATATTAAAGAAATGGTTATATAAAACGGAGGTTCCAGACAGATAGGCAACCAAAATGACACACTTTCTAGAATGATTACTTGTTTAGAAGCAGGAGGGGGGGAGGGGGGCCCACACTCATTTTTAAATATCTCCCTCCCTCCATAAACAAAAATATTTTTAAAATACCGAATATACCTGAACCCCGAGGGGTCCGGACCCTCCCTAAGACAAATTTTCATAACTTTTTTTTTTAATGCAGGTTATTCAGTTTTTACTCGACCCGAACAACCGGCCCTTTCAAAGACAAATTTTCATGAAATTTTTATTTTTTATCTAAATTTTTCATATTCATCCGAGCTCCAAGGGACCTCTCTCTAAAACAAAAGCTTTATTAAAAAAATACATATAGATATATTAATTTATTTTCAAACAAAAATATAGAAGTAAAAAATATTTGGAATATGTGAGGTTACACCACTTTCCCTCCAAACTAAAAATATAGAAATTGGCCATAAAAATAAACTTGAAAAAATTTTTGGGGGGCCCGGCCCCCTTGACCCCTCTTATATACGCCCTGTTTACATGTGTTAGTTGTTTGTGTGTGGTGGTGGTATTATTGAGGAATTCAGAAGCAATTAACCGAAATATCTATTGGAATTTTTAAAAACGTATAAAAAAGCGCATAATTCACCTTAAGATTTCTAATTAAAATGTTGATTATAAAATAAAATAGCCTAAATATTTACAGAAAAAACTCTTTTTAATTTCTTTTACCTATATATGTAATATATATTTTAGAAAAAGATAATGAGTTAATAAACTGGAGGATAATAGTAATATTGATTATAATATTAAAAATCTGGTGTGACTGATCTCAGAGCACACAACTTTCTCATACCTTCAGTAATCGAAAGTTGTGTTCTGTGCTTGTCACACCAGATTTTTCGTTTCGACATATATTTAGAATTTATAAGATTGGGGAAATATTTAAATTTTGTTACCATGGCAACCATTTCTCCTATCTTTCTATGAAGTACAAGAGTAAAGTGTGCTTCAGAAGATTTCAATGGCAAAATGAGAATATACATTTCAAAGAGTATCTAAAAAATAATTTATTTTTGAATGTTAATCAAATTCGTTGCAGCGAATTTTGAGAGAATCGAAAAAAACTGAAATAGTACATATATTAACTAACATATATAGAGGTAAGAGAAAGTAATAAATTGATGATAATAATATTAATAATATTGAAGAGAATTAAAGCCCTGTCCTGCTTCTTTATTTATTTACATTAATTTGGGGTAACCAACTGAATTTAACGCTTAGAACGGGAAATCATTCTTGAGGTAATAGTCTGTGTTAAGTTCCAGGAAGTTGATTCTAAAAACTTCTTTTATTTTAAGATTACAGACAGAGTAAAATCTATTGTGAAATAGAAAATCCGTTAATCAGAAAGGAAAATTCGTTAAATTATTAAAAAAAAAAAACGAGGTCCAATCATGATCAATCTATTGATGATTAATAAATTGGAGAGTTTTGCTCCTATATAAATTGTCGCTAAGCCTTTCAACCGATGGGAGGAAACAAGAGGCCCGGAAGTGGCTCACGGATGAAACCCGAGCTACCGGAAGTCATCTCTTCGTTTGCCACGTGACATGGCGCAGAGAGGAGGAAGCAAGCCTGTAATCCTATACTTTAGATTTGGATTCGGTCAAGAGGGCCGGCCGGAGTGAAGGTCAAAAATATCAAGTGGTAAAAATGAATAAATTGATTGGCGAGTTAATGAATTGAGTGAGAGAGGAAAGGCGTGTAAAAAATAATTGCAAGAAATTCGACTCCTCTAGCCTCTGGTCATTAATATATAATGAAGAAAAAAATTTATTAATTTTGTTTTAAGAGATAATAAAAATTCAAAAATAGTAAATTTCATACTAGGTATAATAATAAGAAATTGAATTATTTATGAAATAAAAAATAAAAGTTAGAGAAATTTATCATAATAAATAATTTTAAGAGCTTTTGGTTCAACTTTCAGACGCTAGATTGAGCCACCGTCAAGTGGAGAAAATTCATCATCATAAAGAAAAATTTTTTTTTTTACAATTAAAGAGGAACATACGTAATACAATTCATATCGATTTTTTTACATGTACAGTGAGGGACAATATTAAGTCGCATCTACGTGTGATTATTTCATTGTTATTATAAAAGAAAATGAAAATCTCTATTGGAAATTTTCTAAGTGTCAACCATGGTAGTAGTTTCCAATATATAATATATTTTTAAAAACATTGAAATAATCACAAGTAGAAAAAGCATGGGGGGGGGGGGGACTTTCGTTAATATTTCCCTCACTGTACGTCCTGGGAAATCAATTTTCCATCCGAATCATGCCTCCTTAGCACTATAGTACAAATTTTATATTGCATAAAGTTCTTCAAAGTTGCACTTTTTACTTTCTCTTACCCTATATCTGGTATATGAAATATATAGAAAGTAATGCAATTATGTCAAAAATTCAATGTCGAGATTTTGATGAATATTCTTGTTTTTAGGTCCCCTGAGTCCAAAAAAGTGCGTCCCACAAATTGGTCTGTGTGTGTGTGTCTATGAACAAAATAATATCTCAAGAACGAAAAGAGCTACGAGATTGAAATTTTATATTTAAGTTATATACCCCCCTAAGACGTAACACGAAACTTTTGAACAAAATCGAGCAAAGAGTACTAGTACTTTACTGATGCACTTTTTCAGTTTTTTTCGATTTTCTCTAAATTTGCTCTAAATTCAAAAATCAATTATTTTTTAGATTCTCTTTAAAATGTATATTCTCATTTTGTCATTGAAATCTTCTGAAGACCACTTTACTCTTGTACTCTATAGAAAAGATAGGAGAAATGGTTGCCATGCTAACAACTTATTTATAAATTTTACATCTTGAAATTCGAATGTACCGTACTGTCGGACACTCAATATATGTCGACACAAAAAATCTGGTATTACAAGCACAGAACACAACTTTCGATTACCGAAGGTAAGAGAAAGTAGTGAGCTGTGCGAGCAGACACACCAGATTTTTATATATAGACTATAGAAAAGGGAATAGCCGAAATCTTAATCCATATTAAGTAATTCAACATACTATTAGTATTGTTTATATTAAAATTGAGAACCAAAATTTTTTCAATACTCCAAATCAAATATACTATATATTCCATAATTACTATTTTTATGATTTATTCTCTTCCAATTAAAGACGAATAATGAATAAAAATTCCATTAACACATTTCAAAAAATAGAATTATGCAAATAAATAAAAATTATAGTTGAAAAATAAAAAAAAAGCAAGTAATAGAAGAAATATTTCAAAAGATTAAATATAGACTATCAATCACGAAAGATTACTATCGTTTTAGTAAAAAAAAAAAGAAAAAAATGAAAAATTGAAGTAAACTAAATTTAGAGGGGAATAAAAAAAAGATAAATGAGGAGAGACTATGAAATGATTACCAATAATTGACAATGGAATTATAGTATAATATTCAAATACAATTTTTTGTTATTCTTAGAATAAATACCAAAATTGATTTATGGGGCAACGGGAGCATGTTTTTCCCAATAAGATGGCGTAGTGTGTCATAAAAAGTATGTCCAAGAAATCAAGTAATTCAAAAATTTGCCAAGGGATGTCAGAATGGTAGCTAATAATATTTAATGTATTTGGTTGATTTTCATCTTTTAACAATAAATACTTTATAAATGTTATTATATATTATGTATCTTTTATAAAAGCATAATAGGCTAATACTACATCAGCTGTTAGACTAGCCTGCCATCTATTGCAAGAATGCTGAACTAATTTGACAGTTGATTTTTAAATAAATCATCTAAGCTTATTTAAAAAATTTATTATTTAATGTGATTAATAATAACAATAAATTCATTTTTAAATTTTAAAAAAATTAAAGATTATTGGGAGAGATTGTTTTTTTGTATTTGCTTGATAACAAAAAAATTAATTACGATAATTTTTTAATAAGTCAATAAAAAAATTATAGCTCGATGTCCCAATAATCTCTTATGAATTTAATTTATTTTAAAAAATCGCATTGAAAAATTCCTTATAATAATCTAGTTTTTTTTTTTTTTTTTAAGTACGTTTAGACGTCGCTCCTGAACCCCCTTAAATCATAGTGCCAGGAGGGGGTGATCAGAGAGGGGTTAATATTTTTAAAAGAATTGCAGTATTTTATTTATTGTCCTTTTCCCAGGATCGAATGATTTTTTAAGCCCCCAATAGAATGGGATTACAGCGAGCAAGCCATGTAATTTTTTTCAACCGACTTTTTAATTAAATAAAAAAAAAAAATGCTTGTAAACGGAGGATAAGGTCAATTGAAAGCAACAAAGACAAAGATGGTAGCTTAAGTAGAGAAATGGCCTGAACGGGGTAGTTTGGCTATCTGGCTGATCTCTTTAGGGTTGGTCACGCTGCCCTCACTATCCCTCTACCCACTCGATTCCACCTCGCTGATAATTATTATGTTTAATTGGAAATGAATTTGCATTCACAGGGAGAGAGATATAACCCATTGCTATTGTTCCTATATAAAATACATGCACCCCATCTTAAAACAGGAAGATAATATACAATGGAATTTTATAAGTATAAATCTTCACTGGGATTTGTATTGTTTTCTATATATAAAATATTTTATAAAGAACAAAAGACTTTTACTTTCATTTCATAGATGAAAGAATATTATCCTATTTTCATTTTTTTATTGTTTTAATATTCATAAATAAGTAAAGTCAACCTCTTGTTTTGGAACTACTTTACTTTCTCTTA
Source organism: Euborellia annulipes (assembly GCA_023213315.1). Taxonomy (NCBI): domain Eukaryota; kingdom Metazoa; phylum Arthropoda; class Insecta; order Dermaptera; family Anisolabididae; genus Euborellia; species Euborellia annulipes. The sequence continues at coordinate 10,651 of JAKCPI010006752.1, read as the reverse complement.
CCTCTATATATATATGTCAATATATATATATATATATATATATATATATATATATATATGGAGAGAGAGAGAGAGAGAGAGAGAGAGAGAGAAAGTACGTATTGGATTCATGTCGAAAATTCGATGTCGCGATTTTGATGGATATACACGTTTTGAGGTCCCCTGAATTCAAAAAGTGGTTTTCGCGACATGGTCTGTCTGTGTGTGTGTGTATGTGTTCAATTTTACTTATGAAGGGATTGAACTAAGAAGATGAAATTTTATATTTAAGTTAGCAACTCCCCTGTGGCGTGAAAATAAGCGGACTAGTCTAAGGCCCAATTCACACACAAGTGGCGTATGGCGTGGCGTGGCGATGGCGTGGATCTGGCTTCTGCCACTTCTATGTTAACCTATAGCCCAATATACACTGACATGGCGTGGCGGAGGCGGGCGAATGGCGCCGAAACCACACCATTCCGACGCCATCTATGGCGACCATAAGTGGCGATCGCCACTAGCAAACCATTTGTTTCGCAACCTTTGCCCTTAAATTATTGATGCGATATGGATTTTAATATCCAAATTTGCTATATTATATCTATATTTCATTACTTTGTAAAAAATTAAATATTAAAATAAATTAAATATGGTTAAATAAACATAAATAACTACACAAATTATAAAATAAATATTTTTATTTAGATTTAATATTTAAATGCATATGCAGAATATCTATCTTGATTTGGAATTGGAGAACGGTGTTGGAAATTTTGCTCAGATAAAGTGACTGGAGTGGACTGAGCCATTTGTGTGTGTATGCACGCGCCACATCTTATGCACACCACGCCACGTCCAGCGCCACGCCATCTCCACGCCAGTGGCAAACGCCACTTGTGTGTGAATCCGGCCTAAGGGGAGGTGCGAAAATTAGCCACAGCGAGCAATTTTCCAAATGATTGCTAGCCTTTTTTTTATAAATAGGAATAAATAAAAAAAAATATTTTTATATAAATTTATTGTGAGGTATATTTGTGACTGAAAGTCAAAAAAAATTCCAAGACATATGCAACCAAAATTATTACTTTTTGTGACGTTTCGGCCTGGTCTAGGCAATCTTCAGAGCCGGAGGCGAGAATAAATTAAATTTTAATTTTGAATGAAAAATGAAATTAAAATTAAAATTTAAATTATTCTTAAATTAAATTAAATTTTAATTTAATTTAATGAAATTAAAATTTAAATTTAAATTATTCTTAAATTAAATTAAATTTTAATTTCATTTAAAAATAAATTAAATTTTAATTTCTTTTTTTTCATTCAAAATTAAAATTTTATTTAATTTAAGAATAAATTAAATTTTAATTTTGAATGAAAAATGAAATTAAAATTTAATTTATTTTACTGGTTTGGGCCATCTTTAGAGCCGGAGGCGAGAATAAATGAAATTTTAAATTTGAATGAAAAATGAAATTAAAATTTAATTAAAGATGGCCTAGACCAGTGGCCGAAGCAGTCAAACAATAAAAGAAATAATTTTGGCTGCATATGTCTTTTTGGAATTTTTTTTTTTTAACTCCTTAAAATAAATTTAAATTTTTTAGCGTTAAACATTTTTGTTTTTGTATTATTTTACAAAATGGGGAAGGCGTCATATGATTACATATTTTTAAGGGAGGCGTTGTGACGTAAAGTTTTGAAACCACTGAAGTAGCCTATTTATATCTTAATAGGTCAATATAAAAAATTATTCAGCCGTGATTTTAAACTTTTGAAAGATAAAATTATATCTATGTAATTTTTTTATCTCCCATTTGAAATAATATGGATGAAGATAATTAAAAATAAGTTAAGATATGCGCTGATGAGTAATTCCTTGCTTCACACGCATACTCTCTTTATCTCTCTTTCTCTTAAATGTACGATATATATGGTGTGTGTGTGTGTGTGTGTGTGTGGGAGGGTTGTGCATTTGTGCGTGTCAGTGCAATGGCGTGTGCGTGTATAATCTGTATGTAAATAATCCACCTGGGCTTGATTTATGGCGATCTCTCGTGCGCCTCCTTTGTCGTTGTTTGCCGGACTCTACCAAGTTGGAATCATCCTTGAGAATGGCGGCTACGTCTACCAGCTCAATTGGAATTATATTCCAAGGGGTTTTGAAAAAAAGTTTCTTTTTTTTTTAAATATCCTTTCACAATATTTTCTGTGTTTTTAGATAATAATTTATAGCTGATGAAGAAAGCTTTCAAATCAGTGGCGGATCCATAGGTGTTTCTCGGGAGGGGGGAGGGGGGTAATCTGGAGTGACTGGTCCCAGAGCACACAATTTTTTATTAATTTCGGTAATTTAAAGGCGCATTCTGTACTTGTTTGCCAGAATATAAATACAAATCAGATTTTTAAGTATTAATTTTTAAAATTTTACATTAAAAATACATTTTTTTAATTTCGGGGAGGGGGGGGGGTAATTACCCCCTTTACCCCTCTTGTATCCGCCCTTGGTTCAAACAAATAATATAAGATAGAACAGTTCTAGACTATAATGGTAAAAGAAATGAAGTGAATTGCAGCTATGGTTTTTTCTTTTTTATTATACTTCAGCACTCACGCTGACGTTTCGATCCCGGTAGGGATCATCTTCAGCATGGAGAGAAAATATTGGAGGCATGGAGGCTGGTCATAATGTATTTGTAGAATTTTTAATATATCCCAATCTCGTGACAATATACATAATATACAGTAATTGAGAGTTGAATACAATTTATTTAATAACAATATATACAACGTTTATAGCTCCTAGACCAACCAGTTTCAGAATTCTTAAACGTGCTTCAAAAGATTTCAATTACAAAATGTGAAAATACATTTCAAAGAGAATCTAAAAAAAATAATTAATTTTGGAGCGAATTTTGAGAAGGTACCCCTGGGGGGTACAGTGAGGGACAATATTAAGTCCCACCCATGCGTTTTCTACTTGTGATTATTTCATTGTTTTTATAAAAGAAAATGAAAATCTTTATTGGAAATTTTTTAGGTTTGAACCTAGAACGATTCCATTAAAAAATATATAATATAATATTTTTTTAAAAACAATGAAATAATCACAAGTAGAAAGTAGTGGGACTTAATATTGTCCCTAACTGTCCCTTACTTAAATATAAAATTTCAACCTTCTAGCTCTTTTTCGTTCTTGAGAAATTTTGTTCACAGACAGACACACACACACAGACCCTTTTTCGGATTCAGGGGACTTCAAAACTTGTATATCCATCAAAATCTCGACATCAAATTTTTGACATGAATCCAATACTTTCTATATATTAATAGGTAAGAGAAAGTAAAAATAAAGATCTTTATTCTTTAATACCATCCGTATACCGAATAGATAGAAAATAATAGAAAGACATTAAATAGCTAATTCGAAAATCTTTATAATTATCGAATTTAAAATAATTCAATAGATAAAATATAAGCATGATAACATAAAATCTAGGTTGGTGTGTTAAACAGTTGGGCGTGGCTGAGTTTAAATTAGGAGTCTCTCCCAGTTGGAAGGGTGAGAAAAGAAAGAAAGTAAGAGTGAATAATTTGGATAACACCCTGCATAAGTAGGAGTATAGATAGCTATGGTTTAATTATAGTGTGGGAGAATAACAGGAGGGCATAGCTGGTTAGGGCCCTGCAGACAAATGAGTAATCCCACCAAGCGGAGAAAAAGAACAAGAAGAAGCTGTTTCCCCCCACTAGCTCTTATCACACGGTGCTTATCTAAGAGCCCTCGGCTAGTAAATCACGTCTCAATATCAGGAGGCTATCTCCATCCTACAAATAGAATCTCTAATATTAGCTTAAGATCAATGCAACAAATGCCCAAGACCTAACAAGTAGTTCTTCTACACTGGAAAAAAAATATGAATTTCCAATCGATTTTCATATACTCTGTCGTTTAATTAATATACCTAGTAGGGTATCACAAAAAAAAACCGACTAATTTATTTTTTTTTTTCAAGTCTCGTATGAAAATATGTTAGTTTATCATGTTTTAAGAGACCCCTCCAAATATGAGCGAAAAAAATTTTTAAAGGTCGCTCAAAATTTTTAAAAATTTCCAAATTCGTAAAAAATCGATTTTTTCTTTTAAAGTGAAACTTTTATTTGATCCTCTCAAATTTTTTCGCTCTTCTATCAGCATGTTCGCGTTACAAGCCGTGACGTCAAAGGCCGTGACGTCACAATTAAGAAAGTTGAAACTTAATATATATGACGAATTATAAAAAAATAAGTGTGAGATTTAATTATTCAATTTTTAAATTGATAAAATATAATTTTTAAAATAATTTAAAATGATTCAAATCTTCAATTACTAAATAAATATTGTTCTCAGTTTTTAACATGCGTCTATTGATTTCCCATTTTGCAATTATTAAATTAAGATTAAAAACGCGATGATTTTTTTTTTTTGGTTAATTTTTTTTCTCGTTATGGTAGAATTTTATAGACGAAAAGAAAAATACGTTTCTCAAATTTTCAACTTAAAATATTAATTTTTAAAGGTCTCAAAATTTTTTTTAATTTGTCAGTGCATTACTTTCGATGTTTTTGAGCGACATTTAAATTTTAAGGATTTAATAATTTTTTTTCTTTTAATTAGTAAGATATTCGACAAAAGTACACCACGAGATGAACAAAAAATCAAACAGAATTCTGAAAATATATCATTACTATATAATTTTTAATAACTTTGTTATTTTATAAATTAAGGTTACAGGTAAGATTGATTATACAGTATTTTCTCAAATATCTTACTAATTAAAAGAAAAAATATAAATATTTAAAGGTCGCTCGAAATCACCGAAAGCACATTCACGCAATGGACTGACAAATTAAAAAAATTTTGAGCGACCTTTAAAAATTAAGTTGAAAATTTGAGAAACGTATTTTCTTTTCGTCTATAAAATTCTACCGTAACGAGAAAAAAAAGAAATCAGAAAGTCGAATTTGGATATTTTTTAAAATTTTGAGCGACCCTTAAAAAATATTTTTTTGAGCTCATCTTTGCAGAGGTTTCTTAATACATGATAAACTAACATATTTTCATACAAGACTCGAAAAAAAAAAATTAGTCGGTTTTTTTACGCCATTCTAAAACCCAGTTGGTGAAATCAAATTCGTAAGCTAGTTTAATAAATTAAAAAAAAAAACTGAATCAAATTTAGGTAGCTTGAAAAGTATGATATTCTTAACAAAGTAAAGAGTCGAGATAATAAAAGCTTTATATAATATATGAAGGGAAGAAACCAAGAGTCCGAGTTCAAACCTCTCGAGGCATGTTTTTTTGTTCTTTTTAACTAGTGTAAGCAATTTTTCATAAACCTATTTAAGACACTTTTAATAAATTGGTTTATGAAAGTTCATTTTTATTATATGAACTGTTCATATACCTGAATGTAAAAATCATTACAAGTTTATGAATATCCCTTGAAAATTTTTAACACTGTAGCTGATAAAAAAATGTTATCAGAATAAAAAGGCTACTCAAAAAACCATTAGTTCCGCGATATCAAACTTTCTTTTTAGATAAACCTACGAACGTAGGAATTATGGAAAAATTCACTTATTGACATCACATTAGTCATGAAGAAGGTTAGTGCGAAACGTTAACTATTTAGTGGTCTTAAAATGAAGTCCAGTCGATGCTACAAGTGCTCGGGAGTGGAGCCTTGAGCTTAGTCAACCAACAAATATTTTTAAAATTAATAAACATAATTTAGTTTTTTTGAAGTCCAACCGTAGCCTATACTAGATTTATTTAAATTAGCCAAAATAATTTGGATAATTTTAACGGTCTGGACAGGGAGAATTATTGGCACATGGCAAGCGGGAACTCAACCAATTCTCTTAATAAAATACAATAATTTGCTTAGATTAAAATGAATTGATATTAAATCTTTATTTCCATTTCTATTTAGATAAGATGATGATACTTTAAATTTCATAAAACATATAGGGCAGAAACAATTCTAATGAAGGGGATTCAAAAACAATAACTTTAAAAAAATATATTCTTATAAAAAAAAGACAATTTTCTGGATAATTGAATTTAATAGATATTATATAAATTCGATCTGAGCTTACCTATTTGGATTGGTGAGCTCTCTTGTAAAATCATCAAATGATCTCTCAATTTAAAAACATCGCATTCAAATGAAGATTCTTTTATAAAATATATTGAGAGCTTCATTTTTCTTTTTTCAAGTTAATGCTGCAACAAAAAGAGAAGAAAACCAATTAGAATAAAATTAAATATCGCTATACGTTAATATTTAAGCAATGTGGGAATGGATCTCAGTCAGATAAACATTTATATAAATCATTTGGTATAATAACTATATAACTGGATAATTGTATCCTAAATGTGAAGTCTGTGAAATCGTCAAAAAAATATTTTTTTTTTTTTTTGTGATTTTTTAAGCCTAAAAATTCATAACATCGATCCAGGACAAGAAATGGAATTTATCTATTTTGGGTGAATCAGTATGATAAAACTTTTGAGGTCATGTGCTGGTGATCATTAACATAACAATTTATATATCAAAAAAAATTATACTGTAAAAAATCTGGTGTGACTGTCGCACCAGATTTTTTGTGTCGACATATATTTAGTTTCCGACAATATATTAGAATTTAAGATGTCAAATTTATAAACATGGGAAAATATTTATATTTTGTTACCATGGCAACCATTTCTTCTATCTTTCCTATGAAGTACAAGAGTAAAGTGAGCTTCAAACAATTTTGGGGGGAAATACATTTGAAAGAGCATCTACAAAATAATTGATTTTTGAATTTTAATCAAAATCGTTTGTGCGAATTTTGAGAAAATCTAAAAAATCTGAAAAAGTACATCAGTAAAGTACTAGTACTCTTTGGCCGATTTTGATTAAAAGCTTATTTTCAAGCTCCCGTGGGGTGTTTAAATTATATATAAAATTTCACCTCTCCTTCCACACACACAGGCAGACCATGTCGTGAAAACCACTTTTTTGGATTCAGGGGACCTCAAAACGTGTATATCCATCAAAATCTCGACATCGAATTTTTCACATGAATCCAATACTTTCTCTCTCTATATATATTAACATATATATAGAGGTAAGAGAAAGTAAAAAATATGAATCAAATTTAAGTAGCTTAAAAAGTATGATATTCTTAACAAAGTGAGTAGTCGAGATGGTAAAGGCGTCGTACAAATTCATATATGAAAGGAAGAAACCAAGCGCTCGAGCAGTGGCGTTACGTGTTTTAGCTACCCCCTCCCCCCCCCGTAACCTTTTTTTACAATTATTTCTAACCGTCAGTACCCGCCCGTAATTTTTTCATTGACTTCATTTTGGCAATGTTTGAAAATTTTCACGTCAAGTGGGATTTGAACCCGAGTTATGTGGCAAATCTAGATTCTTAATCCTCAGTTTCCAATTATACATAAGCCTCCTCGTATGTTTCAAAATATTTTTTAAATATAAATTAACATCTAACGTGCCATTTGATATTAATGTTGTTACCAGAACTTTTATGGATAAAGAATTAAAACAACTGATTATGAGGGCCTATTCAATTTATGAATTAATTGGTGTAAAAATAATATGAGAAAATTTATTTTTACACGAACATATCAATATAAATTAACACATTATTCAAAATCTCAAAAAATAAAATGAAAGCGTTAAATTCGTATAATGTGACTGACTCCACAGAACAATAACTTTCGCTTACCGTTGTGTGTTATGTTGTCACACCAGATTTTTTTATACTAAAGGTTTTTGCACTTCACTATAGTCGGTTTTCAACGAAATATTTAGAATTATAATAAAGAAAAGATGTGATGAGAGAAGGGGGGGGGGGTGAGGTGAGAGAAGATAGAGAGATAAGCTCTCTTGATTTATGAGTTAAATTGAAAACAAACTGGATTTTCCCTAGGGCGGGATGCGTACAGTTCGCCTCAGTTGTCAAAGAGAGAGGAGAGGAGAGGAGGTGCTGCTCCATCGCTTCATCATACAAGGACGGAAGTGCTTGCAGCTACAAGGCCCATTTCCGGTCCATCTATGTCCCGATCCAAACGTTCATGCCAAACGGCTTTAACACAAGAATTATATAGATCTACAGCTCTATTATTATTATAGAAGGGGATAAAGAAACTAGGGAACACACAACAAAAACAGGATATGACACATACCAGTTTTGAAGACATTTTTTGGATAGTGATTTAATCGATTACTGTATAGTAATTTTGGAATTTGGTATTATTAAATTTTATTTTTAAAAAATCCATATAAATGTATAATGAATTCAGTTTTCCTTAGATTTCGAGACCTTAATAAATTTTAAGGGGGCTCGCTGGTGTAGCGGGCTAGGGTGTCGGTTTCTACAAAGAAGATCCCTGTTCAAACCCTGGGGGTGCGAGATTTTTTCATTAAATAAAAATATTTATTTAATGTAAACAAATCCTCAAGCAGGCAATGGATTGGAATATTGGATGTCACCATAGCCCCAGGCAACTCTACGAAGAGAGGGACAACCCGTCCTGTGGAAGGGACTTTAAGAAGATTCCCTCTCAGGGATGCATTCTACGAAAGGAGTAGGCTGAGGGAGTCCCTCCTCAAACTAGGACATCCTCCAAAGCATAGAAGAGGTAGGATAAAAGGATGTAAGTATGTAATGAGTTTACTACTCTCTCTCGCTGATTGGGCAGAGTCAGAGATGGTGGAGTCAGAGAGGGAAATTTAAAACTTTACGTCACAGAGGGAAATTTAAAACTTTACGTCACAGAGGGAAATTTAAAACTTTATGTCACAGAGGGAAATTTAAAACTTTATGTCACAGAGGGAAATTTAAAACTTTGCAAAAAGTTTGCAAAATTTCCAAACAGTGAATAAGAATAAATCTCGACGAAGGCGAGCAAGGGGGCCCAGGGAGCAAACCCCGCCGAATGCGATTTTTACATAAATCAGTGAGAAGGATGTGGTTGATGATGGCAAGGTTAGTTGACTATCACTATTTGAATGAAAAGAGAAATGAGAATTTATTTTGTAAGATTTACAGGCAAGACGGTGTCGCCTTCGAATTATAAGATAGGCAAACATTGATACTCTTTAGTAAAGTAAGTTATCTACAAATAGGGGATTTTTTTTTTTAGTCTGCATCTTTAGAGGAACAAAATCTTCTTCTCTCCTCGCCTTATTCGCGCGATGCGGGGTCGGCGGACCTCTCTCTTTCCCTCCAAACCTATCATACGTCTTTACGACCGGAAGAAGTAGGACAGGCCGGCCCGTAGCATGGTTTCACGCCTGTTGAAAAGAGGAAGGAAGAGACAGACATTTGAAGAACTGAAGGACTGCCTGTCCCAGCTCGGGTAGCTCGTGGTCGCCATCCACGTACCCACAAGATGTGGGTCCCTGAGCAATTTAGAGGAACAAAATAAATAGTTTTTTAAAGCCTATAGTTCTTTTTTTTTTATGTTTATTTTAAAAAAGTAAAAATTGAAATAAAAAAAAAAATTAAGGTGTTTATTATATTTTTATTTTAATAGATAGTATTGCAATCTAAATAGAAAACAAATCGTCAATAGTAATTCTAAAATCTCTTCATTATTCTTTTAATGTTGGCAAGAAAACGAAAAGAAAAGAAATAATCTCTGATTGATTAAATATTTATTTCACTTTCAAAGAATACGATTGAAAAATTAATTAAATTCAAAATGAATAAATAACGAGAGGAAAACTCGACCTTACCCCCCCCCCTCTCCTCCTAATTGATCTTTATTGCAATAATAAAATTCGCTTTGGAGGGAAAGGTCAACAAGTTGTTCCTTACTTGGCTAGTTGCCCTTTTCAATCTTTCCCGAATAAAACATTTATTTATTCTTTTTCTCCCCTCCTCTCCCATGACGTGACTGAGCTTGACATATGTGTCATGGCATGACGAAAGGACATTAAATTTGCTCGGAGTCGTATGCAAAAATGGTCCCTGAATTAAGATTAGATTTGCTTTTGCTTTATAATCTATGATCATTATTATTATTATTATTATTATTTCTTTTTCGTTTTTTACTTTTTTTTTTTTTTTTTTTTTGTTCTGACATTTCAATACTTTTCCAAACAAATTTGTTGGAATCAGAAAAGTAGATTATTTGACTATTATTATGATTTATTTAGAATTTAGCATACGAAAATAGAAAGCACGTGAGTTGGAGACTCTCTGATGTCTCGATACAAAGATAGATCATAAACGACATGAGAAAAAAAAAATTATTAAATCCAACAAATCGGAAAGATAATATTTGTTTCTCATGAAGGAATCAGCCTAGGAAAATAATTGGACAATTTTTACTTTCTCTTACCTCTATATATGTTAATATTAATATATAGAGAAAGTATTGGATTCATGTTAAAAATTCGATGTCGAGATTTTGATGGATGTTTTGAAGTCCCCTGAATCCAAAAAAGTTGTTTTCGCGACATGGTCTGTCTGTGTGTCTGTCTGTGAACAAGAAGCTCAAGAACGAAAAGAGCTGAAATTTTACATCTTGAATTCAATTGCACCCTACTGTCGGAAACTAAATACATGTCGACAAAAAAAAATCTAGTGTGACGAGCACAGAACACAACTTTCG
>JAKCPI010006751.1:0-12939 GCA_023213315.1 Euborellia annulipes | reverse complement strand
TTAACGAGATGGAAGCCATTGCGCAATACAATGTCCAAATTTTTATATTCCATTTTAATATTTAAATGTATATTAAACAAGATCATTAAGAAAATTGGTTATGTATTACGGTAGCTTATAAAGGATATAAAGTAAAAAAAAATAAAAGAAATGGGGATAATATTCAAAAATTCCCGTACAGTTTTCAATCGACTTGTTAAAGTGACAGACAGGATTCAATATATAACGGATGGGTTCGAAAATTACTGAGGGATTTTCATGGAGTTAATTCCATGAGTTAATATTAATAAAATCCTTTAAAAAGGATTAGCGATCCGATCCATAGATCTGAGCAGTTCGGATACGAATTCGATCCGGCTGCTGCAAAAGGATCCGAGAAACTCGGACGATCCGACCCACTAATCCGATCAGATTTACAAAAAGATCGCGCATCCGATCCTCAAATCCAGATCCGCGATGCGAAAATCAGGTCCGGACTTTAGGGTTTTGGATGAATCAAATCAAGAAGTAAAAAATTATAAAGGATTGGGAGTCCTTTGAAAAGGGTCGCAAAAAACCGAAAAGGATTAACAGTCCAATCCTAGATTCAGAGAGCTAAAATGATTTCGATCCAGGTCCAAGATCCTCCCCAAATAAAGCATTTCGATCCAGGATCTGATGTGGATCGAAGTAACTTTAATTAGGGGAGGATCTTGAACTTGGGTCAAAATCATTTTAGCTCTACTGAATCTAGATCCAGATCAGTAATTCCTGGATCAGATCCGATTATTCGATTAATTGTTCCAGAGAAATATCAAATTCATCATAAAAGACCCACATAGCACTGCAACCAAAAATCGGACATTAAGACGTCGAAGGGACGATGCTGCAACTTTGGGGCATCGTAAAACGTCCCTGCGGCGTTGTAATGTCCGATTTTTGGTTGCAGTGTATGTGGTGATAGATAAACAATTTTAAAAATTCAGAGAAAAAATAGTTTGTCCCAAAAATGTTTTACTATTTTAATGCAATCACAATAATAGATAAACTGTTGGAATTTTTTTTTTTTACAATACCCAAATAATTCATATTCCTTAAGGGTAAAAGAATTTTAACCTCACAAAAACTTTGATTATTTTGTTAAATAACTCTTTAAAATATTCAAGATATCGAAATGACGCTTTCATAATAGTAATCAGTAAAATTCCAATATTGAATTCATATATAACTTGTGTCATAATGTTTGCCAGAAGCGCGACAACTTGACACAATCAAACAAATCGATTTTAGCGAAAATTAACCTGGAGCTTAAACATTCTAGAGTTTATTTATAAAATTATACAAGATCCTGATTAGACTAATTTCATTTTTTTTCGTTTATTATAGGAAAATAATAAAAAAGATTTGGTGTGCACACAACTTTCTTGTACCTACAGTAATTGAAAGTTGTGTTCAAACCAGATTTTTTAAGTCAACATATATTTAGTTTCCGGAAGTAGCTACATTAAAATTCAAGATATAAAATTTATAAACATAGAAAATTATTAGACTCCGAACCCGCGACCCTTGATATATGAAGCAAAAAAATTACAGTATTTTTCGTTAATTAAAATCGTTTTGAACAATAGCCTTCACAAACGTCCAAAACAAGCTTTCTGATTGTTTTGGCAATAATTGTCGAAGTGACGTATAGACCTCGAAACGAAAAATAAGCAGAGAAAAATATTTATATTTTGTTTCTCCTTATTTCCTCTGAAGTACAAGAGTAAAGTTTGCCTCAAACAAATTTGAGGATAAAAATGAGAATATACATTTCAAAGAGTATCTAAAAAAATAATTGATTTATAAATTTTAAAATGCCCCGAATTAAGAAAAAAAGTGGTTTTCGCGACATGGTCTCTCTATATATGTGTGTCTGTGAACATAATATCTAAAGAACGAAAAGAGCTAGAAGATAGAAATTTTATATTTAAATAAGGTACCCCACTGGGTTGTGACACCAAGCATTTTGTACAAAATCGACCAAAGAGTACTAATACTTTACTGATGTACTTTTTCAGTTTCTTTCGATTTCCTCAAAATTCGCTGTAACGATTTTGATTAAAATTCAAAAATCAATTATTTTTTAGATGCTCTTTAAAATGTATATTCTCATTTTGCTCTCAAAATTGTTTGAAGATCACTTTACTCTTATACTTCTTAGGAAAATATGAGAAATGGTTGCCATGGTAACAAAATATAAATATATATTCCCATGTTTATAAATTTTATTAAGCCCTCGGGGCTTGGTGTAAGGGTTAGCGTGCTAACCTCGTATACCAAAAGACGCGGGTCCGGACCCCAGGCAGTCCGATGATTTTATTTAAGGCATTTGGATACCAAATGACTTAAATAAGAATGTCTGGACCCCAAATAATATATATTCATAACGGTTATCGTCAAAGTCTTAAATGGTTTAAGTTGCCGAAAAGACTGTGTGAATGTGTGTGTGTGTGTGTGTGAATGAGAAAAAAGTGTGAGTGTTTTTTGAAAAAGAAAAAAGAATATAAGTATCATCGGAACTAAATTTATCTAGACACAAAAAAAATCTGGTTCAACCAGTCACACCAGATTTTTTACATCTGTCAAGATGTAATTAGAGGATTTCGGACCGTCCTCATTATATTTATGAGGGAATCAAACCCACGTTCTCACGTGATTAATTTGACGCCTCTTCATCAATGATGTTAAACTCTTTGCCAATTATACAAGCATATTTATCGTCAAAAACATTTTGTAACCCGCCTCCAACTGTCAACATATTTATATTAATAGATAATAAAGTAAGATTATTCCCTATGGAAAGGGGGATTAGAAAACTCGGTTTCGCTAAAAAAAGGAACTCTCTTGTCACTGAGTGTTTAATAAACGAGCCTTTTGTTTGTGTCCTCGACACTTGCTCTCTCCTTCTCCCTGAAATGGTGCAATTGGCACTTTTGTTCTCTTACGAAAAAAAAAAGTTTACTTTTCTATATCAATCTCTTTCTGACTATATAATTAGGGCTTATTAGATAGGTAAGTGACCTTCGGGAAAAAGGATATTGCTCCACTGACTAAGACAAGTGCTCTTAATTGATTGGAGAGATTCTCTATTAATAAAATATAGCTTTCGAAGAGGCATTAAGAAATATTAAAAATCAATTGTTGGCTCACATCCCAGTCAAAATAGATGGACGATCTCTCATAACACGAAAAATTTACTCTAGTCAAGACGAGCATTTCTTTTACTTAGGGATGCTTCAGTTCTAATTAACTCGGATAAGCTAGTTGACTTTCGAGCCTTTTCACATCTAGTTAAGCTAATCACATGATTAAATAAGGGTCCATATCGTAGTTAACCAGCTAAAACACAAAGTTCGGAGTCAATTGTAGTCGAATATTTTATAAACTTAAAAATCTCTATCAAAACATCCGACCGAAAGAAGATTTTCAGCCGAAACAGGAAACCGCCCCTTTTACACCGGGGAAAATTTTTTTCTCCCTCAAGTGCAAATCATTTGACCTTTTTTTTTCCCACAGCTGAAACCAGGATTTTTTGGCCGAAACTGGCCGAAACCGAATATTCGGTCGGTTCCTAGTAAATAACATATAACAATTTTTTAAATTGTAAATATTCACTGAAGATGGCCGCTGAATAGGAGCCGAAATATTTGCAAATAAATTGAAGTAGTGAGAGAGAAAAAAGAAGCTGGTTTTTTTCTTCTTATTATCCGAATTTCAAAAAAACTATGCTTATGATGAAGTTGCTAACTTCACAAAACTTTCCTTATACCTAAGAGAGCTAATCATATGTGAAAAAACTAATTTTTTTAAACTCGAAGGTTAAGCTTGTTGCTATCTATGGGATTAGACTTTTAATTAACTAGTACTGAAGCAAGCGGCCCTTGGTCGGTCTGTCTTTATCTAATCTTAAGCATCGGACTAATTTTCTTCTTTTTGGCAAAATAATCTAACTAAATTTCAATTTACTGGGACAACTTGATGAAACAAATTTGCAATCGATTCCTTTCTTGAAAAAATATTTCAATCCATGGATTAGCACGCTCATGCAAATTCACGAGCAGAGAGAGTTGATGAGACATCCCCTTCTAAGGAGGGAAGTAAAAAAGGTTCCCTCTCAGTGGTGCATTTTTTGAAAGGAGTATGCTGCACGCCGGTGCTGAGGGGATTCCTTCTCAAATTAGCATAGAAGAGGCTGAATAAAAAAGTAACCGAGGTGGAACTCGAAATAAGGCCAATAAATAATATTTTAGTGACAGTCAGTCACAAAGAATGAACAAAAGAATGTCAAAATCTGTGATTTATATCTTTTTATAATATTCAATAATTTGTAATTGTAGTGAAAATATTACTTTAAAAAATTGTAAATATATTAATGTAGGTTTTTATAAGGTCGTGGTATTGGATGATCTTCACATGAATAGCCTACCAATAATAAATACAAACTTGTCGCCATCGGTCTGTATTTAGTTATTTCCAAATATATTTAACTCTAACACTTAAATGGCCTCAGCAGCCGAAAGGCCAAAATAACAAATAAATAATAAAAAAAATTTGCATTTATTTTTGAAGGTTAATCAATCCCATGATGCAATAAATACCGGTACATACGTATACAATTTAATTTAATAAATGAATTATTTTTTAGAAAATTTTCTCATTTTGCTCTCAAAATTGTGTAAAGTGTTACTCTTGTACTTCATAGGAAAGATAGAAGAAATAATATACAAAAGGATGTGGCGTGCCAAATAATATGAATGATAATAGGTGCAGGCTAGGCTTTTGGCAATGAGAAAAAAACTTTTTAGAGTGTTTTCTCCGAATATTTCGAAGGCATTTAATAGCGCTTCTTCATCAGCGGCTCACTCTAATGCCACATACAAGTTGAAATTTCGGAGCGAAACGTCTGAGAGGCATATCTATACACGATAACCAGCCCTCGCAAGCAATAAGGCGTCAATTGACGTTGATCATGTATAGATCTGCCTCTCAGACGTTTCGCTCCGAAATGTCAATTTGTATGTGGCATTAGAGTGAACCGCTGATGAAGAAGCGCTATTAAATGCCTTCGAAATATTCGGAGAAAACACTCTAAAAAGTTTTTTTTTATGGTCTTTTTCGGCATCTAAGGCCATTTAGACCCCATCCCTATTTATTTCAAATGATTTGTAGTCAAATCAATCTCTAAAAAGTTATTTTCTCATTGCCAAAAGCCTAGCCTGCACCTATTATCATTAGAAGAAATAATTGCCAAGCCCACGGGGCTTGGAGTAGTTGGTAGCGTGCCTACCTTCTGAACCAAACGTCGCGGGTTCGGACCCCAGGCAGTCCGATAATTTTATTTAAGACATTTGGATACCAAATGGCTTAAATAGAAATGCCTGGACCCCAATAGATTTATTAAAAACATACGAGTATCGTTAAATGTCTTAAATGGCCTAAGTTGCCGAAAAGACTGTGTGAATGTGTGTGTGAGTGTGAGTGTGAATGAGAAAAAAGTGTGAATGTTTTAAAAAAAAAAAAAAAAAAAAAAATAATAATAATTGCCATGGTAACAAAATATAAATATTTATATTTATTTATTTATTTTATGGAAACTAAAAATATGTCTTAAGGCCGGGGGGCCTGGCAACGGAGAAGATCAACAGTCACCACAATCGTTGCGGTTAAGTGATGCCGAGCGCGGCGAAAGTTCGGGATTGGTGACCCCGAGCAATCAGCGTGTGGAACGCCCTCCGGTTGCCATCGATACAATGTATATTAAAATTTATATAATAAATAAATAACCCCTAAATGGCCTCTGTAGCCGAAAAGGGTAAAAAAAAAATATATATATGTCGAAATAAATCTTTTGTGACAAGCATAGAACACAACTTTCAATTACCGGAGGTTGTGTCCTGTACGACCAGTTTCACCAGATTTTTTTAATTTCAAAGACAATTGGAATTCTAGATTTTTAATATCAACATAGAAGCTCGCAAATTTTTTCGATGATGTAAGAGTAAGACAAAATATCTCAAGAACGAAAATAGTTGGGAGGTTGAAATTTTTATATTTAAGTTAGACAATACCCTGGCATGTAACAGAAAGTTTTTTGAACAAAATTGGCTAAAAAGTACTAGTACTTTAGTAATGTACTTTTTCAGTTTTTTCCCATTTTCTCAAAATTCGTTTTAAGTATTTTGATTACAATTTATAAATCAATTATTTTTTTAGATACTCTTTAAAACGTATATTCTCATTTTGCTCTCAAAATTGTTTGAAGCACACTTTACTCGTAATTCATAGGAAAGAAATATATGCTTATAAATTTTACAACTTATAATATAAAAATCTGGTGTGACTGGCGCACAGCACACAACTTTCTCTTACCCTTCGGTAAGAGAAAGTTGCACACTGTGCTGGTCACACCAGATTTTTTGTGTCGAGATATATTTAGTTTCCCATAGCACCTTAGTTTCAAACTTGCATTTTAAATGTTGACTGCTTCAAATAAACTATGGTTATTTTTCAAAATTTTAATCTCATATTTGGACATTTTATACACAATATAGATTCGTAAATAAATACAAAATTTCATAAGAATTGGAAAAAAAAATTTTAAATGCGTAAAAAGTTCCAAAGGGGACCCCCTTTTGAATCGAAATTAACATACAAATCCCTATAGGAAATTAACATTGGCCAAATGCGAAGATAAGGTAGAAAAATTTAAAACGCGTAGAAAGAGAGAAGATAGTTTTGTGAGAGAGAGAGTATGTTTTCTCCGAAAAAAAAAATGGGCGTTTAAATAATAATTGATTTTTAATCTAATAAAAAGAAAAGATTTAAATTCGGTTACCATGGCAACCATTTATTTCTCCTATCTTTCCTATGAAGCACAAGAGTAAAGTGTGCTTCAAACAATTTTGAGGGCAAAACGAGAATATACATTTGAAAGAGCATCTAAAAAATAATTGATTTTTGAATTTTAATCAAAATCGTTAGAGCGAATTTTGAGAAAATCGAAAAAAACTGAAAAAAGTACATCAGTAAAGTACTAGTACTTTTTGGCCGATTTTGATTAAAAGCTTATTTTGTCGGTCCCGGGGGTGTTTAACTTAAATATAAAATTTCAGCCTCCTAGCTCAATTCCTTCATGCTTAAAATTGAACACACACAGACACACAGACAGACAGACAGACAGACAGACAGACAGACAGACAGACCATGTCGCGAAAACCACTTTTTTGGATTCAGGGGACCTCAAAACGTGAAGATCCATCAAAATCTCGACATCGAATTTTTGACATGAAACCAATACTTTCTCTCTATATATATATTACATATATACATAGGTAAGAGAAAGTAAAAATTGACACAAAAAATTTGGTGTGAACTTTTATTTACCGGACGTAAGAGAAAGTTGCGTGCAAATTTTCTGACATTGCCTCTAGAACAGATTTAGAGCGCAGACTAAGAATTTGTTTTAGGAAATTAAATTTATAATTATTTTTATGCCCTCCAATCTATTATGTATGTATGCAATCGTTTGTGAACAAATTGCGTTCATCATTTCTAAACAAAGTACTTACTACATAACGCAATATTGTTCTTTTTTTTTTTTCTGACCGGGGAATTTCCTTTTTGTCACCGCTGCTATATTCCGGAAACGTTCGATTTTTTATCACGATACGATGGATTGATTATATCTTATAGTGAAAGTATTGTACAATATAATAAGATAATTATTAATTATAGAGGATATATAAATTTTGCTCGTAATATATGAGGACAAAAAAAAAGTCGCCTAATGGTAAAATTTTTTTTTTTACGAAATCCAAGGTTTAAAAATTGAGTTTGTTATATTAATCTTCCCCACCCCTTAGTTAAAGCCCTACGAATTATAAGAGGGAAATTCTTTTTAATATAGACCAGTTTGCACATTCTATTTCCATATAAAAGTTTTGACACACATTATGTGGAGGTGAACAAACAACAGTGCCCAAAGAAAAAAAAATGGTGTGACTGGCGCACAGCGCACAACTTTCTCTTACCTTCGGTAATCGAAAGTTGTGTTCTGTGCTTGTCACACCAGATTTTTTGTCTCGACGTGTATTTAGTTTCCGACAGTAGGGTACAATTGAATTCAAGATGTAAAAAATTTATAAATGTGGGAAAATATTTATATTTTGTTACCACGGAAACCATTTCTCCTATCTTTTCTATGGAGTACAAGAGTAAAGTGGTCTTCAGAAGATTTCAATCCACAAAATGAGAATATACATTTTATTGAAGATCTAAAGAAAATATAATTGATTTTTGAATTAAAAAAAAAATCGTTGGAGCAAATTTAGAGAAAATCGAAAAAACTGAAAAAAGTGCATCAGTAAAGTACTAGTATCTTTGGCCGATTTTGTTCAAAAGCTTCATTGTCACGTCTCAGGAGGTGCCTAACTTAAATATAAAATTTCAACCTCCTAGCTCTTTTCGTTCTTGAGATATTTTGTTCACAGACAGACAGACAGACAGAGACACACAGACACACAGACAGACAGACAGACCATGTCGCGAAAACCACTTTTTTGGATTCAGGGGACCTCAAAACGTAAGATCCATCAAAATCTCGAAATCAATTTTTTGACATGAATCCAATGCTTTCTCTCTATCAAGGAGTCGCGGGGAGCGACTCGTCGCCGAGCATGTGAAAAGCAAAAAGAAAGCAAAGAAACTCTTAATACACCATTTAGTTGACATTCCAATAGATGCCAATGGCCCATTGCATTTAGATGGACGAGTCGTCCCTAGACTATAGTATCAAGAATGATTTTAAATCCTTAATAAGAGATAGGGACGTGAAAAAAATTTTTTTGAGAAACTTTTCTCTTTTCTGGGCGAATATCTCAAAAAAGTTTTTAAGATATCGGAGCCAAATTTTTTTATATTAAACTAGAATAAATAAGGATTATTTTGAGCACGAATTCAAAAAAAAATCCAGTGCCAACAGAATGGCAGAGGCTCAAAGTTGAGATTTTGCCGATTTCGGAAGGTCAAAAGTTAGTCTCTTATTTTTCCTTTTTTTTTTTTTTTTTTCTTTTTTTCTTTTTTTTCTTTTTTCATTCTTTTCTTCAATTTTCAAATTTTTAGACAAAGCTACAGGTTTCCCTGCTGGACCGATTAGGATGAAATTTAAAATACAAATAGATACTATCAAAAACCCGATACCTTTGATATAAAATTTCATTTTTGGATCAAAAGTGACTTTTTTGAGAGGTATTCAAAATTTCAAATTTGTCCTATCTTTAACATGGCCAAAAGACAATTCTAACTATTTTGCTCCCTGATGACGTCATCTAGGAACATATATATTATTATTAGTAATTTTCATCCCTAATGGAACAAAAATTTTTTAGGATAGATCCATTCAGATAGAAATAGATTAACGTGATAAGAAGGAGTGCTACCAACATAACAAAAATAAAAAACCTAAAATTTTATAAAATTTGGTGAAATCCTATGTTTATCGTTTCGAATGGATACCACACGATGTATTTACATTCTACCAACATAACAAAAATAAAAAACCTAAAATTTGGTTTTCTTTTATAAAATTTGGTGAAATCCTATGTTTATCGCTTCGAATGGATACCAAACGATGTATTTACATTCTACCAACATAACAAAAATAAAAAACCTAAAATTTTATAAAATTTGGTGAAATCCTATGTTTATCGTTTCGAATGAATACCAAACGAAGTATTTACATTCTACCAACATAACAAAAATAAAAAACCTAAAATTTTATAAAATTTGGTGAAATCCTATGTTTATCGTTTCGAATGAATACCAAACGAAGTATTTACAATCTACCAACATAACAAAAATAAAAAACCTAAAATTTTATAAAATTTGGTAAAATCCTATGTTTATCGTTTCGAATGGATACCAAACGATGTATTTAATTTTTACTGTTTGGAATGCATATTAAAAGATCTATTCATGGGATAACTTAATATTTAATAAACAAAAATTAATAAATAATATTTTCATGTAATATTTCACAAAAAGAAGTGAAATCTCAGCCAAAAACATCGGAGATGCAAAAGGGGGCGCCTCGCATTATTTTTGCCTAGCGTCGAGGTGAAATCAAAAAAATGCGCCTCGCTTTTCTGATTTATATAAAAGCGAGGATATATGAAACAAATAAAATTCTGTGGGGTTTTATTTAAGTGAAAATATTTCCTCGCTTTTATATAAATCAGAAAAGCGAGGCGCATTTTTTTGATTTCACCTCGACGCTAGGCAAAAATAATGCGAGGCGGCCCCTTTTTGCATCTCCGATGTTTTTGGCTGAGATATATATATATTACATATATACATAGGTAAGAGAAAGTAAAAATGAATATATGTTGGAGTTTCATTTTGTACTTGATGGATAAGGATAGTTTTGCATCTCAGCACCACACAAATTTATTTTCCACTTTTTAAATAAAAATATTTTTTTAAGGAAATTAATTTTGATT
Source organism: Euborellia annulipes (assembly GCA_023213315.1). Lineage (NCBI taxonomy): Eukaryota > Metazoa > Arthropoda > Insecta > Dermaptera > Anisolabididae > Euborellia > Euborellia annulipes. Next base: position 2,422 of record JAKCPI010006751.1, on the reverse strand, counting down.
TAGTGCTATTAATTTTTTATTCGATAACTTTAATTAAATAAAACTCAAATTTCAAATCGTCATTTAAATAACAACAAAGTCATTTGTACAGTTGAGAAACGTGGAAACGGAAGGAGTAATTGTACAAATTAAATTTTACACTTAGTAATATCCCATATATATTCAGTATTATATACGTATATAAATAAATCCATCATCAAGGAAATTTTCTCTGGCCATTGATTAGGGAAATTGTCAAAAGCAGAAACTCTCTCATCTCTCATTTCAGAAAGTCTCTCTCTCTCTCTCTCTCTCTCTCTCTGCTATTTAACAAAACGAGTTCTTCTCAAACGTTTCCTTTTTTTCAATTGATTCTACTCTTTTCTTGAAAAAAAATTCTTAAGAAATATAATCTTATGGTTCAATTTAATATTTAATAGGAGTTTATATAATTTGAAAAATATTAAAAATGCAGACTCTGCGCTTTTTCTCTAATATTATTCCAAAAAGATTTGTTTTAGAAATTAGAATTTAATAAGAATTTTTTTTTAATTTGAAACAGACCAAGATCTTAAATTATGGGGAACACAGGCGGTGGCGGATCCAGAGGTGTTTCTCGAGGGGTGTCTGGTGTGACTGGTCGCACAGCACAAATTTTTTTCTTAATTTCGGTAATTTAAAGGCGCATTCTGTACTTGTTTGCAGAATATAATAAATACAATCAAATTTTTAAGTATTAATTTTTTAAAATTTCATTAAAAATTCATTTTTTCAAAATCTCGTGTATTCGCCCTTGAACCTGACGGCTCAGGTGTTGTAAAAAAATAATAAAAGCGTTAGCTTATTGAGTTGAATGATAACTAATTTGTGGTGTTAATTTTCAATTTTATCTAAAAAGAGTCCTATCACAAAATATTAATAGAACATCCTTCCTAGCATAGAAGGGAGGCTGAATAAAGGAACCAGGCATGTACTAGAAATAAGGATTAGTTCCTTAGTTAGAAATGAATGTAGGAAGTAGCATGGGCGTACCCAGCGGGGGGCAGGGGCAGCTGCCCCCCTAGAAGCAAAAAAAATTAACGTTTATAAAGTGATGAAACAAAACAAAATTGGTGGATATCGACTGGGAATGATTTTTTTGTTAAGACTCTAGGGTTTTTAGGCCTTTAATTCGAAGGTTTAACCCCTCTATATAAAAAATAGCTATGTCACAATCTGGACGACCATGATTTGCCCCCCCCTGGACGACCATGTACTGACCATGCCCTCCCCCTAGATTTGATCCTGGGTACGCCCATGGAAAGTGGTAGGAAATGAAGTAACTTCACGGGGTGCCGGTAGATGGCTTCGGCCAGAGGCCGGTTGGGAATGAGGTAAGTGCCTTCGTGCACAAAAGCACCTCGGGAAAATAAATGGAGATTCCGGTAGGAATTTCAAATGTTCAGGATGATGAGAAGATATTTTTTCAGAGATATTTTGATTTTTTAATTCTAAAATAATCCTCTATCCATTGGGGTATTTAGCGCTCTTCCCTCTCCATCCCTCGGACGTCACAGGACACCCAACCTGGTGAGCGAAAGGGTGCAGCTTTCACCCTCCCGTCGTTAGGGGTTCATTATGCAACTGCCTTTATCAATTCGAATATAGAGATGCCATGGTAAATGAAACAAAATTTCAAATCTCTACCTCATCACAAGGGCAGATACAGGGGGAGGGGTAAAGAGGGTAATTACCCCCCGAGATTAAAAAAAATACTTTTTTCGAAAAAAAATTTATTTTTAATGTAAAATTTTCAAAATTAATACTTAAAAATTTGATTTGTATTTATATTCTGGCAAACAAGTACAGAATCCGCCTTTAAATTACCGAAATTAAGAAAAGATTGTGTGCTGTGCGACCAGTCACATCAGATTACCCCCCCCGAGAAACACCTCTGGATCCGCCCTTGCCTCATCAGGAAGTGTTATTAGACAAGTCGACTGACAAAACAAATTAAATAAAATTGTTTAAAATAGATTAATAGAAATTGAAAGAATTAATCAATCTAAAAAAAAATGATCGCCTATCCAAGTGTGAGCATCTGTATGTCCGGGTGCAATAACTCTATAGAATTTTCCGCATAGTCTTTTCCTGATTAAGATTGAAAGAAAGATATATGGAATGTTGGTCCACCTGTTTAGATGAATCCATTCCATTTTACCTGCATCTTTGCTCTCTAATCACAAAACCAGTTCAGAATTATTTCCCGTCAACTTGATTTTATTTATTTTTTTTTTTAATAAATAAATAAATAATTTTTTTCTAGGCTTTTGTTTAGAGCTGGGGTAAAACTAATACGTTATGCGATTTAACGAATAATATAAAATGACAAATAAAGAAGAAGGGGGACCTTGAATTTCAAGAGTTTTTGTCTATGCAATCACGAAGCGAAAGTCACTTTAAG
>JAKCPI010006750.1:0-14964 GCA_023213315.1 Euborellia annulipes | reverse complement strand
CCATAGATTAGGAATTTTCATGGAGTTAATTCCATGAGTTAATATTAATAATCAAATAAGCAGGGATGGTCAAAATCCTTTAAAAGGGATTAGCGATTCGATCTGCAGATCTGGGCAATTCGGATACTAATTCGATCCGGCTGCTGTAAAAGGATCCGAGCAACTCTTTCGATCCGACCTACTAATCCGATCCAATTTAGAAAATCCGATCTTCAAATCGAGATCCGCGATGCTAAAATCCGATCCGGACTTTAGGGTTTTTGGATGAATCAAATCAAAAAGTAAAAATTTATAAAGGATTGGGAGTCCTTTGAAAAGGGTCGCAAAAACCGAAAAGGGATTAACGATCCACTCCTAGATCTGGATCGAAATGCTTTATTTGGGAGGATCTTGGACCTGGATCAAAATCATTTTAGCTCTCTGAATCTAGATCCAGATCAGTAATTCCTGGATCGAATCCGATTATTCGATTAATTGTTCCAGAGAATTTATCAAATTCATCATAAAAGACCCACATAGCACTGCAACCAAAAATCGGACATTAAGACGTCGAGGGAGCGAAGCTGGAACTTTGGGGCATGGTAAAACGTCCCTGCGGCGTTGTAATGTCCGATTTTTGTTGCAGTGCTATGAGGTGATAGATGAACAATTTTAAAAATTCAGTGAAAAAATAGTTTGGTCCCAAAAATGTTTTACTATTTTAATGCAATCACAATAATAAATAAACTGTTGGAATTTTTTTTTTTACAATACCCAAATAATTCATATTCCTTAAGGGTAAAAGAATTTTAACCTCCCAAAAACTTTGATTATTTTGTTAAATAACTCTTTAAAATATTCAAGATATCGAAATGACGCTTTCATAATAGTAATCAGTAAAATTCCAATATTGAATTCATATATAACTTGTGTCATAATGTTTGCCAGAAGCGCGACAACTTGACACAATCAAACAAATCGATTTTAGCGAAAATTAACCTGGAGCTTAAACATTCTAGAGTTTATTTATAAAATTATACAAGATCCTGATTAGACTAATTTCATTTTTTTCGTTTATTATAGGAAAAATAATAAAAAAAGATTTGGTGTGCACACAACTTTCTTGTACCTACAGTAATTGAAAGTTGTGTTCAAACCAGATTTTTTAAGTCAACATATATTTAGTTTCCGGAAGTAGCTACATTAAAATTCAAGATATAAAATTTATAAACATAGAAAATTATTAGACTCCGAACCCGCGACCCTTGATATAGAAGCAAAAAAATTACAGTATTTTTCGTTAATTAAAATCGTTTTGAACAATAGCCTTCACAAACGTCCAAAACAAGCTTTCTGATTGTTTTGGCAATAATTGTCGAAGTGACGTATAGACCTCGAAACGAAAAATAAGCAGAGAAAAATATTTATATTTTGTTTCTCCTTATTTCCTCTGAAGTACAAGAGTAAAGTTTGCCTCAAACAAATTTGAGGATAAAATGAGAATATACATTTCAAAGAGTATCTAAAAAATAATTGATTTATAAATTTTAATCAAAATATTGAGGTCCCCCGAATTAAGAAAAAAGTGGTTTTCGCGACATGGTCTCTCTATATATGTGTGTCTGTGAACATAATAGCTAAAGAACGAAAAGAGCTAGAAGATAGAAATTTTATATTTAAATAAGGTACCTCACTGGGTTGTGACACGAAGCTTTTGTACAAAATCGACCAAAGAGTACTAATACTTTACTGATGTACTTTTTCAGTTTCTTTCGATTTCCTCAAAATTCGCTGTAACGATTTTGATTAAAATTCAAAAAATCAATTATTTTTTAGATGCTCTTTAAAATGTATATTCTCATTTTGCTCTCAAAATTGTTTGAAGATCACTTTACTCTTATACTTCTTAGGAAGATATGAGAAATGGTTGCCAGGGTAACAAAATATAAATATTTTCCCATGTTTATAAAATTTACATCTTGAATTTTAATATAAGTATCGCCCTCGGGCTTGGTGTAGGGGATAGCATGTCAACTTCGTATACCGAAAGACGCGGGTTCGGACCCCAGGCAGTCTGATGATTTTATTTAAGCCATTTGGATACCAAATGACTTAAATAAGAATGCCTGGACCCCAATATGTATATATTCATAATAACGGTTATCGTAAAAAGTCTTCTTATATGGTCTGAGTTGCCGAAAGGACTGCGTGAATGTGTGTGTGTGAGTGTGAGTGTGAATGAGAAAAAGTGTGAGTGTTTTTTGGAAAAAGAAAAAAAGAATATACGTATCATCGGAACTAAATATATCTCGACACAAAAAAATCCAGTCACAGAATTCTTTACATCTGTCAAGATGTAATTAGAGGAATTCGGGCCGAAAAGAAGTCCTCATTATATTTATGAGGGAATCAAACCCACGTTCTCACGTGATTAATTTGACGCCTCTTCATCAATGATGTTAAACTCTTTGCCAATTATACAAGCATATTTATCGTCAAAAACATTTTGTAATCCGCCTCCAACTGTCAACATATTTATATTAATAGATAATAAATTAAGATTATTCCCTATGGAAAGGGGGATTAGAAAACTCGGTTTCGCTAAAAAAAAGGAACTCTCTTGTCACTGAGTGTTTAATAAACGAGCCTTTTGTTTGTGTCCTCGACACTTGCTCTCTCCTTCTCCCTGAAATGGTGCAATTGGCACTTTTGTTCTCTTACGAAAAAAAAAAAGTTTACTTTTCTATATCAATCTCTTTCTGACTATATAATTAGGGCTTATTAGATAGGTAAGTGACCTTCGGGAAAAAGGATATTGCTCCACTGACTAAGACAAGTGCTCTTAATTGATTGGAGAGATTCTCTATTAATAAAATATAGCTTTCGAAGAGGCATTAAGAAATATTAAAAATCAATTGTTGGCTCACATCCCAGTCAAGATAGATGGACCATCTCTCATAACACAAAAAATTTACCCTATCCAAGACTAGCATTTCTTTTACTTAGGGATGCTTCAGTTCTAATTAACTCGGATAAGTTAGTTGACTTTCGAGCCCTTTCACATCTAGTTAAGCTAATCACATGATTAAATAAGGGTCCATATCGTAGTTAACCAGCTAAAACACAAAGTTCGGGGTCAATTGTACTCAAATATTTTATAAACTTGGAAATTTCTATCAAAACATCCGACCGAAAGAAGATTTTCAGCCGAAACAGAAACCGCCCCTTTTACACCGGGGGAAAATTTTTTCTCCCTCAAGAGCAAATCATTTGACCTTTTTTTTTCACAGCTGAAACCAGGATTTTTGGCCGAAACTGGCCGAAACAGTATCCGAAACCGAATATTCGGTCGGTTCCTAGTAAATAACATATAACAATTTTTTAAATTGTAAAAAATAGAAATATAAATCCAATGCCTAAATTCACAGATATGCACTGAAGATAGCCCCTGAATAGGAGCCGAAATATTTGCAAATAAATTGAAGTGGTGAGAGAGAAAAAAGAAGCTGATTTTTTTTCTTCTTATTATCCGAATTTCTAAAAAAAATGTCTGTGATGAAGTTGCTAACTTCACAAAACTTTCCTTATACCTCAGAGAACTAATTATATGTGAAAAAACTAATTTATTTAAACTCGAAGGTTAAGCGTGTTGGATATAGAATTAGATTTCTAATAAACTAGTACTGAAGCAAGCGGCCCTTGGTCGGTCTGTCTTTTTCTAATCTTAAGCATCGGACTAAAATTTTATGAAGTTGGTTCAAATCAAGTGAAAAGGTCAATTTTCTTCTTTTTTGACAAAATAATCTAACTAAATTTCAATTTACTGGAGATCAACTTGATGAAACAAATTTGCAATCGATTCCTTTCTTGAAAAAATATTTCAATCCATGGATTAGCACGCTCAGGCAAATTCACGAGGAAAGAGAGTTGATGAGACATCCCCTTCTAAGGAGGGAAGCAAAAAAGGTTCCCTCTCAGTGGTGCATTTTTTGAAAGGAGTATGCTGCACGCCGGTGCTGAGGGGATCCCTTCTCAAATTAGCATAGAAGAGGCTGAATAAAAGTAACCGAGGTGGAACTCGAAATAAGGCCAATAAATAATATTTTAATGACAGTCAGTCCCAAAGAATGAACAAAAGAATGTCAAAATCTTTGATTTATATCTTTTTAAAATATTCAAAGCCGGGGGCCTGGCAACGGAGAAGATCAACAGTCACCACAATCGTTGAGGTTAAGTAATGCCAAGCGCGGCGAAAGCTCGGGATTGGTGACCCCGAGCAATCAGCGTGTGGAACGCCCCCCGGTTGCCATCGATACAATGTATATTAAAATTTATATAATAAATAAATAACCCCTAAATGGCCTCTGTAGCCGAAAAGGGTTTAAAAAAAAAAAAAAAAAAAAAAAAATATTCAAACAAATAATCATTTGTAATTGTAGTATTACTTTTAAAATTTGTAAATATTTTAATATAGGTAAGAGTAGGAAGGCAGCCAGGAAAGAAATCAGACAAAAATTTCATCAATCTTTATCTAATTTTATTTCGATTGCAGATGTTTCGGACGCAAATAGCGCCCTTCCTCAAGACCATCGATAGTTAATAAAATACAGATGGGCGTATTTTGTTTATTGACAATATAAAAACACAATTCACCCGTGTGAGATGCATTGTTTCTTGCTGTGTATATTTAATAGGGTCCGACCGAAACAAGATTTTCAGCCGAAACCGAAACCGAATATTCGGCTCAATCTTAGTTTCGGCCGAAACCGAAACTTGTATTTCCTATAAAAAATTCATATAATTTTACCTTTTATTTTTTTGAAATTTTTTCCACCTTTCAGAAAATTTTTTTTCCCCTCCCGTGAAAATCATTTTACCTTTTTTTTTTAGGGAGACTAAATTTTTTTCCCCCTTTTTTTTTGCATGCGAGTCTCATCCCATCTTTTAGACTCAGGTTTCGGCTACTTTTTGGCCGAAACTGGGATTTTTGGCCGAAACTGGCCGAAACCGTAACCGAATATTCGGTCGGTTCCTAATATTTAATATCATTCATTGACGCCTTTCGCATTTAAGGGCAATCGAAATAAAATTAGAATAAGATTGATTAAATTTTTTGTCTGATTTCTTCCTGGCTGCCATCTTAGTTATATCTGTTAATAGTTCAGCCATCATCTCAATATTATTATTAATATAGGTTTTTATAAGGTCGTGGTATTGGATGATCTTCACATGAATAGCCTACCAATAATAATTAAATTTAAGGATTGCGGTGTGGGTTTTAAGTGAAACATTTTGAAGTTGTATTCAGGGCCGGATTTAGAAAAATTTTGGTTCCGCGCAAGAGAAAATGTTCCTCGGGCGGCACACCGAAAAAAATTTCGGTTTCACGGGTGGCAAAAATTTTGCTTCTCTAAAAAAAGGTAAAATATTTTTTCGGACGGGAAAATTTGTTCTGGCGAAAAAAATTTTTTGCAGAAAAATTTTTGAGATCAGGGAAAATTTTAAGGAGGGGGGCGGCAAATTAAATTTTGCCCCCCCCCTTAAAAAATCCCCTAGTTCCGGCCCTGGTTGTTATGTGAGTTTCACGAGGGTAAAAAAGTAATAACACAAATTTTCGGGTTGGTAACCCGAAATATATTGAGTATACCAATAATAAATACAAACTTGTCGCCATCAGTCTGTATTTAGTTATTTCCAAATATATTCAACTCTAACACTTAATTGGCCTCAGCAGCCGAAAGGGCAAAATAACAAATAAAAAAAAAATTGTATTTATTTTTGAAGGACAATCAATCCCATGATGCAATAAATACCGGTATATACGTATACAATTTAATTTAATAAATGAATTATTTTTCAGAAAATTTTCTCATTTTGCTCTCAAAATTGTTTTTTTTTTTTTGTTTTTTTTAACATTCACACTTTTTAATCATTCACTCTCACATTCACACACACACACACACACACACACACACACATTCACTCACTTGTCAGTCTTTTCGGCAACTTAGGCCCTATAAGACTTCGACGATAACCGTTATTTATGAATTTATCTATATTGGTATCCAAATGGCTTAAATAAAATCATCGGACTGCCTGGGGTCCGAACCCGCGACTTTTGGTATACCAGACTAGCACGCTAACCTCTACACCAAGCCCCGAGGGTTCTCAAAATTGTGTAAAGTGTTACTCTGGTACTTTATAGAAAAGATAGAAGAAATAATTGCCATGGTAACAAAATATAACTTAAATATTTATATTTATTTATTTATTTTATGGAAACTAAATATATGTCGAAATAAATCTGGCCGGGGGCCTGGCAACGGAGAAGATCAACAGTCACCACAATCGTTGATGTTAAGTGATGATCTGTACAACGTATATTAAAATTTATATAATAAATAAATAACCTCTAAATGGCCTCTGTAGCCGAAAAGGGTTTAAAAAAAAAAAAAATAAATAAATCTGTTGTCGCAAGCATAGAACACAACTTTCAATTACCGGAGGTTGTGTGCTGTACGACCAGTTCCACCATTTTTTTTTTTTTTAATTTTAAAGACAATTGGAATTCCAGATTTTTAATATCAACATAGAAGCTCGTAAATTTTATGGTAAGAGTAAGACAAAATATCTCAAGAACGAAAATAGCTAGGAGGTTGAAATTTTATATTTAAGTTAGACAACCCCTTGGCATGTAACAGAAAGTTTTTGAACAAAATCGGCCAAAAAGTACTAGTACTTTATAAATGTACTTTTTCAGTTTTTTCCCATTTTCTCAAAATTCGTTTTAAGTATTTTGATTAAAATTTATAAATCAATTATTTTTTAGATACTCTTTAAAACGTATATTCTCATTTTGCTCTCAAAATTGTTTGAAGCACTCTTTACTCTTGTACTTCATAGGAAAGAAATATGCTTATAAATTTTACAACTTATAACAGATTTAGAGCACAGAGTAAGAATTTGTTTTAGGAAATTAAATTTATAATTATTTTCTTGCCTCCACTCTATTATGTATGTATGCAATCGTTTGTGAACAAATTGCGTTCATCATTTCTAAACAAAGTACTTACTACATAACGCAATATTGTTCTTTTTTTTTTTCTGACCGGGAATTTCCTTTTTGTCACCGCTGCTATATTCCGGAAACGTTCGATTTTTTATCACGATACGATGGATTGATTATATCTTATAGTGAAAGTATTGTACAATATAATAAGATAATTATTAATTATAGAGGATATATAAATTTTGCTCGTAATATATGACGACAAAAAAAAGTCGCCTAATGGTAAAATTTTTTTTACGAAATCAAAGGTTTAAAAATTGAGTTTGTTATTTTAATCTTCCCCACCCCTTAGTTAAAGCCCTACGAATTATAAGAGGGAAATTCTTTTAATATAGACCAGTTTGCACATTCTATTTCCATATAAAAGTTTTGACACACATTATGTGGAGTGAACAAACAACAGTGCCCAAAGAAAAAAAAAATGGTGTGACTGGCGCACAGCGCACAACTTTCTCTTACCTTCGGTAATCGAAAGTTGTGTTCTGTGCTTGTCACACCAGATTTTTTGTCTCGACGTGTATTTAGTTTCCGACAGTAGGGTATAATTGAATTCAAGATGTAAAATTTATAAATGTGGGAAAATATTTATATTTTGTTACCACGGAAACCATTTCTCCTATCTTTTCTATGGAGTACAAGAGTAAAGTGGTCTTCAGAAGATTTCAATCACAAAATGAGTATATACATTTTATTGAAGATCTAAAATATAATTGATTTTTGAATTAAAAAAAAAATCGTTGGAGCAAATTTAGAGAAAATCGAAAAAAACTGAAAAAGTGCATCAGTAAAGTACTAGTACTCTTTGGCCGATTTTGTTCAAAAGCTTCGTGTCACGTCTCAGGGAGGTGCCTAACTTAAATATAAAATTTCAACCTCCTAGCTCTTTTCGTTCTTGAGATATTTTGTTCACAGACAGACAGACAGACAGAGACACACAGACACACAGACAGACAGACAGACCATGTCGCGAAAACCACTTTTTTGGATTCAGGGGACCTCAAAACGTGAAGATCCATCAAAATCTCGAAATCGAATTTTTGACATGAATCCAATACTTTCTCTCTATCAAGAGTCGCGGGAGCGACTCGTCGCCGAGCATGTGAAAAGCAAAAGAAAGCAAAGAAACTCTTAATACTACCATTTAGTTGACATTCCAATAGATTCCAATGGCCCATTGCATTTAGATGGACGAGTCGTCCCTAGACTATATTATCAAGAATGATTTTAAATCCTTAATAAAAGATAGGGACGTGAAAAAATTTTTTTGAGAAACTTTTCTCTTTCTGGGCGAATATCTCAAAAAGTTTTTAAGATATCGGAGCCAAATTTTTTTTATATTAAACTAGAATAAATAAGGATTATTTTGAGCACGAATTCAAAAAAAAATTCCAGTGCCAAACAGAATGGCAGAGGCTCAAAGTTGAGATTTTGCCGATTTCGGAAGGTCAAAAGTTAGTCTCTTATTTTTCCTTTTTTTTTTTTTTTTTTTTTTTTCTTTTTTTTCTTTTTTTTTTTTTTTCATTCTTTTCTTCAATTTTCAAATTTTTAGACAAAGCTACAGGTTTCCCTGCTGGACCGATTAGGATGAAATTTAAAATACAAATAGATACTATCAAAAACCCGATACCTTTGATATAAAATTTCATTTTGGATCAAAAGTGACTTTTTGAGAGGTATTCAAAATTTCAAATTTGTCCTATCTTTAACATGGCGAAAAGACAATTCTAACTATTTTGCTCCCTGATGACGTCATCTAGGAACATATATATTATTATTAGTAATTTTCATCCCTAATGGAACAAAAATTTTTTAGGATAGATCCATTCAGATAGAAATAGATTAACGTGATAAGAAGGAGTGCTACCAACATAACAAAAATAAAAAACCTAAAATTTTATAAAATTTGGTGAAATCCTATGTTTATCGTTTCGAATGGATACCAAACGATGTATTTACATTCTACCAACATAACAAAAATAAAAAACCTAAAATTTTATAAAATTTGGTGAAATCCTATGTTTATCGCTTCGAATGGATACCAAACGATGTATTTACATTCTACCAACATAACAAAAATAAAAAACCTAAAATTTTATAAAATTTGGTGAAATCCTATGTTTATCGTTTCGAATGAATACCAAACGAAGTATTTACATTCTACCAACATAACAAAAATAAAAAACCTAAAATTTTATAAAATTTGGTGAAATCCTATGTTTATCGTTTCGAATGAATACCAAACGAAGTATTTACAATCTACCAACATAACAAAAATAAAAAACCTAAAATTTTATAAAATTTGGTAAAATCCTATGTTTATCGTTTCGAATGGATACCAAACGATGTATTTAATTTTTACTGTTTGGAATGCATATTAAAAGATCTATTCATGGGATAACTTAATATTTAATAAACAAAAATTAATAAATAATATTTTCATGTAATATTTCACAAAAAGAAGTGAAATCTCAGCCAAAAAACATCGGAGATGCAAAAAGGGGCGCCTCGCATTATTTTTGCCTAGCGTCGAGGTGAAATCAAAAAAATGCGCCTCGCTTTTCTGATTTATATAAAAGCGAGGATATATGAAACAAATAAAATTCTGTAGGGGTTTTATTTAAGTGAAAATATTTCCTCGCTTTTATATAAATCAGAAAAGCGAGGCGCATTTTTTTGATTTCACCTCGACGCTAGGCAAAAATAATGCGAGGCGCCCCTTTTTGCATCTCCGATGTTTTTGGCTGAGATATATATATATTACATATATACATAGGTAAGAGAAAGTAAAAATGAATATATATTGGAGTTTCATTTTGTACTTGATGGATAAGGATAGTTTTGCATCTCAGCACCACAAATTTATTTTTCACTTTTTAAATAAAAATATTTTTAAGGAAATTAATTTTGATTTAGTGCTATTAATTTTTTATTCGATACTTTAATTAAATAAAACTAAATTTCAAATCGTCATTTAAATAACAACAAAGTCATTTGTACAGTTGAGAAACGTGGAAACGGAAGGAGTAATTGTACAAATTAAATTTTACACTTAGTAATATCATATATATTCAGTATTATATACGTATATAAATAAATCCATCATCAAGGAATTTTCTCTGGCCATTGATTAGGGAAATTGTCAAAAGCAGGAAACTCTCTCATCTCTCATTTCAGAAAGTCTCTCTCTCTCTCTCTCTCTCTCTCGCTATTTAACAAAACGAGTTCTTCTCAAACGTTTCCTTTTTTTTTTCAATTGATTCTACTCTTTTCTTGAAAAAAATTCTTAAGAAATATAATCTTATGGTTCAATTTAATATTTAATAGGATTTATATAATTTGAAAAATATTAAAAAATGCAGACTCTGCGCTTTTTCTCTAATATTATTCCAAAAAGATTTGTTTTAGAAATTAAATTTAATAAGAATTTTTTTTTTAATTTGAAACAGACCAAGATCTTAAATTATGGGGAACACAGGCAGTGGCGGATCCAGAGGTGTTTCTCGAGGGGGGGGGGTAATCTGGTGTGACTGGTCGCACAGCACAAATTTTTTTCTTAATTTCGGTAATTTAAAGGCGCATTCTGTACTTGTTTGCCAGAATATAAATAAATACAAATCAAATTTTTAAGTATTAATTTTTAAAATTTTACATTAAAAATTCATTTTTTTCAAATCTCATTGTATTCGCCCTTGAACACAGGCAGCTCCAGATTTGTTGTAAAAAAATAAAAGCGTTGGCGCTCATTGATTGAATGATAGCTAATTTGTGGTGTTAATTTTCAATTTTATCTAAGGAAGTCCTATCACAAAATATTAATAGAACATCCTTCCTAGCATAGAGGAGGCTGAATAAAAGGAACCGGGCGTAACTAGAAATAAGGATTAGTTCCTTAGTTAGAAATGAATGTAGGAAGTAGCATGGGCGTACCCAGCGGGGGGCAGGGGGCAGCTGCCCCCCCTAGAAGCAAAAAAAAAAAATTAACGTTTATAAAGTGATGAAACAAAACAAAATTGGTGGATATCGACTGGGAATGATTTTTTTTGTTAAGACTCTAGGGTTTTTAGGCCTTTAATTCGAAGGTTTAACCCCTCTATATAAAAAATAGCTATGTCACAATCTGGACGACCATGATTTGCCCCCCCCCCTGGACGACCATGTACTGACCATGCCCTCCCCCCTAGATTTGATCCTGGGTACGCCCATGGAAAGTGGTAGGAAATGAAGTAACTTCACGGGGTGCCGGTAGATGGCTTCGGCCAGAGGCCGGTTGGGAATGAGGTAAGTGCCTTCGTGCACAAAAGCACCTCGGGAAAATAAATGGAGATTCCGGTAGGAATTTCAAATGTTCAGGATGATGAGAAGATATTTTTTCAGAGATATTTTGATTTTTTAATTCTAAAATAATCCTCTATCCATTGGGGTATTTAGCGCTCTTCCCTCTCCATCCCTCGGACGTCACAGGACACCCAACCTGGTGAGCGAAAGGGTGCAGCTTTCACCCTCCCGTCGTTAGGGGTTCATTATGCAACTGCCTTTATCAATTCGAATATAGAGATGCCATGGTAAATGAAACAAAATTTCAAATCTCTACCTCATCACAAGGGCAGATACAGGGGGAGGGGTAAAGAGGGTAATTACCCCCCCGAGATTAAAAAAAAAATACTTTTTTCGAAAAAAAATTTATTTTTAATGTAAAATTTTCAAAATTAATACTTAAAAATTTGATTTGTATTTATATTCTGGCAAACAAGTACAGAATCCGCCTTTAAATTACCGAAATTAAGAAAAGATTGTGTGCTGTGCGACCAGTCACATCAGATTACCCCCCCCCCGAGAAACACCTCTGGATCCGCCCTTGCCTCATCAGGAAGTGTTATTAGACAAGTCGACTGACAAAACAAATTAAATAAAATTGTTTAAAATAGATTAATAGAAATTGAAAGAATTAATCAATCTAAAAAAAAATGATCGCCTATCCAAGTGTGAGCATCTGTATGTCCGGGTGCAATAACTCTATAGAATTTTCCGCATAGTCTTTTCCTGATTAAGATTGAAAGAAAGATATATGGAATGTTGGTCCACCTGTTTAGATGAATCCATTCCATTTTACCTGCATCTTTGCTCTCTAATCACAAAACCAGTTCAGAATTATTTCCCGTCAACTTGATTTTATTTATTTTTTTTTTTAATAAATAAATAAATAATTTTTTTTCTAGGCTTTTGTTTAGAGCTGGGGTAAAACTAATACGTTATGCGATTTAACGAATAATATAAAATGACAAATAAAGAAGAAGGGGGACCTTGAATTTCAAGAGTTTTTGTCTATGCAATCACGAAGCGAAAGTCACTTTAAGGGATTAATTTTCCTGTTAAAATTAAGTAATTTAATATTAAAAGAATAAATTAAGGGTTTAATTTTTTCCGTTTAAAATATTTACGTAAATTTGTTTGAAAAAAGTCAACCTCAAATTTTAGATTTTTTTATCATTAAATGAAGCGAATTTCATATGAATTGATAAAACTTTTTTCTTTTTACATGAAATTTAACCTTTTTGTATAGAAGTTGGTTCGAAATAATAATAAATAATAAACTGCTGGACAAAATTATTGCAACACTTTTACGTTTCGGCCGTGTTCAAAGCCAACCTCGGATGATCACTAACAGCTCCGAGGATGGCTTTGACCAAAGCCGAAAAGCTGTTAAAATATATTTTTAAAGAAAAAATTCTGACTTTGTTTTTTCTAACTTTCATTCCTGAGGAAAAATATTTTTCTCAAATCTTATTTTCACGCCCTAGGGGGGTGCCTAACTTAAATATAAAATTTCAACCTCTTAGCTCAATTCCTTCAGGCTTTAAATTGAACCCAGACAGACAGACAGACCATGTCGCGAAAACCACTTTTTTTTATTCATGGGACCTCAGAACGTGTATATCCATCAAAATCTCGACATCGAATTTTTGACATGAATCCAATACTTTCTCTATAAATATATGTATATTAATTTATACATATAGGTAAGGGAAAATAAAAATTCAAATCCGAATTGAGATTAGTTCTATATACAAAAAGATGCGGTAACTCACCCCAGTAAAATTATAAGTGGACTAATCATATCTTACTTTTCTACCTAATAAAAAAAATCCCTACAAACTTCTGCAAGTGATTCGATGGGTTTCTAAGTTACCCAGTGTTATTATCTGTTTATGAGAGTTTCGAAATCTTCAAAAATTAATTCCGCCCCAGTAATAAGAAATTTCAGAATGACATTAAAATGTTTCTATCCTACTACACTATTTGCTAAACATTGAATATAAATTTTAACTCAAACGGAATGCACTTATTTTTTAGTAAAAGTATTAAAAAAACATTAATATATTTATTATTATTATAGGGGATGGGGCATTAACCCCCCCCCCCCCCTGGTTGATGCTTTCATACCCTCCCCCCTCCCCTTTAAGGAAATGCGAGCCTTCACCGCGAAATTACTCTCAAAATAATTTGAATACATTTATAAATTATTATTTTAATTTTTATTTTATTTTGAAATTATCTTATTTTAATTTTCAACCCTTAATCCACACCTGTGTAAAAGTATATTAAGGAAATTTGATTAACGAAAATATAGGCCTAATAGAAAGAATATATTGGTAAATAAAGGCAGTCCGAAATGGATACCAAATGGCTTAAATAGAAATGCCTGGACCCTGGATGTATATTATTAATTAATAACGGTTATCGTATAAAGTCCTATATGGCCTGAGTTGCCGTGTGAATATGTGTGTGAATGTTGAGTGTGAATGAGAAAAAAGTGTGAATGTTAAAAAAAAAAAAAGTTAAAAAATAAAAAACTAATTTTTTTTTCAATGACACCTACACTCCCCCTCCCCCTTTCAAGAGCTTATATTCTCCCTCTACCCTTAGTGAAATACAAAATATTTAATTTCATATTCAAAAGAATCGTTTTTCGCAGTCAAATTATTTGTTTCTATCATTTTTTTTTTTCAACGATAAAATGCATAATAATTACCTTTAATAAGATGCTCAAGAGGGTGTGCTGGTTGACGGGGTGGTCAGGGTGGGTTACACTATATTAATTATTCACTTAGATTCACTTTAAACACAATTAAAAAAGAGATCAAGTAGCAGGCGCGCCTGCACGCAGGCCACACACTCGACTGAACGAGAATCTCGACTCTCTCTCTGTTTGTATAGGAAAAATAATAGATGAAAATAACAATTCCCTTTTTATTAAAAGTAAAAAAATACTTTTTTCTCTAATCTAACTTTATTTATAACTGGAAAAGAATGTCAACAAGTGATTTGGAATATTCCAAGGCCTTTCTTAAACAATCAACCCTTCATCTCCCCCCCCCCCCCCTAATCAAATAATAATCAACCCTATTTTTTGAATGTTTTCTATTTATTTGGCTTCGAATTAGCTAAAAAAAAAACAAACTTTTTTTTCAATTTTTCACCCCCTTATCTAATCCTAATAAATAAAATAATTAACAATGCTATCGCCTTTAAGTATTATACTAAATACATACAAAAACCTCTCTATTAATAATAAATATACATAAAATATTTTTTTTATTTTTTTTTTTTAATAGATTTAAATAACCTTTCGCTTCTTCAAATTAGGTCACGTTCAGGTCAAGTTCACGGTCTCGTTTTAGGTTAATATAAATGAGATTATTAAAAAAATTAAATATTATTTTTAACTTTTGATTAAGAGTTCTGGCTCTAAGAAAGTCAATGCGGTGAAAAAAATCTGCATTGTACACGGATGACATGATTTTATTATTATTTTCAAAAATTAAATCAGTCAGTCGATATATCGTTTAATATAACAAATTTGCGAGATGAGTTTGTGTTAGAAAAATTACCCCCCATCCCTGGTTCAACTCCAGGGG
>JAKCPI010006749.1:0-39581 GCA_023213315.1 Euborellia annulipes | reverse complement strand
AATTCGTAACATTGGCTCTATGGAAGAAGAGGCGAAATGAATTTAAAAATCTGAAATACATCAGTAAGTGTACTTCAAACAATTTTCAGAAAATATATACCATGGGCGTAGTAATTCTTAAAGGGGGCAATAACCCTCGTTAGGGCGAGAGGGGGGTTTTGCAAATTAATATAATCATAGATTATTAATTATTTATTTAAATAAAAAAAAAAATTAAATTAATGTAGTGGTTTGGGGTGTTAAAAAAAAATTCCGCAATGGGAAAAAATACATATATTTGCTTGTTTTTTTTTTTAATTTTTAGGACCAGCAAAAAAAGGGAGGGGCAACAGCCCCCCTGCCTCCCCCAGGCACGCCCATGATATATACTTTTTAAAAACCATATAAAAAATTGATTTATATGAATTTTAATCTAAATCGTTGGAGTCAATTTTGAGAAAATAGAATAAACCGTGAAAAGTATATCAGTAAAGTAGTACTAGTATCTTTTTGCCCAATTTTGTTCACAAGTTTATTTTCACGCCTCATGGGGGTGCTTAACTTAAATATAAAATTTCAACCTGGTAGCTAATTTCTTAATGTCCACACAGGCAGACTTTTTTCAGGGGTCCTCAAAACGTGTATTTCCATCAAAATCTCGACATCAAATTTTTTACATGATCGCCCTATATATATAGGTAAGAGAAAGTAAAAAATAAAAGCCGAAAAGTTTATTGAATAATTTTTAAGGAAATAGAATATCATGCAAAGGTTAAGAAATGGATATAACTTAGGAGATGACGGTGCAATTGAATTCCAAAGAGCTACTAGAACTAGGAAGAGTTTCTTTCTAATTTTTTCTCCAACTCGAAGTCGCTCCGCCCTTTCTCTATTTTAATTAAATTCTATTGGCGGTTTGCTTTAACCACGCCCTTTTGACAAATGAAGAAGTCATAATAAAAAGACTCTATTATTTTTTTTTTCTTTCTCTTCAACTCAAATATTATTATTATTACATCAACGAGATAATCTCTGTGTGTGTGTATGTGTGTGTGTGAGGAGTGGGTGATGGCGTCATTAAAGTCGATGACATTGCAAGCAAGTGCTGCCTGCCTGCGCGCGCTTCATAAGAGCCAATTTAAACTTCTCATTGCTAGATTATATCATGCGATCTTGAATCGCAAATGCGGGTCACATCCTTCCATAACATCAGATGGAAGTAAGCAAACTAGAAGGGAATTAGGTTAACTAGGGTGACGGTTAACAACAATATACATGTAATATTTTTATTTCTTTGACTGAAAATAATTTTATTTAATGAATTTTTTATTCATTTTTTCTTTCTCTCCCTATATATATGTTAATATATAGAGAGAGAAAGTATTGGATTCATGTCAAAAGTTCGGTATTTTGATGGAAATACACGTTTTGAGGTTCTCTTGTCTGTGAACAAAATATCCCAAGAACGAAAAGAGTTAGGAGGTTTAAATTATTTAAGTTAGGCACCCCCTGTGACGTGACACGAAGCTTTTGAACAAAATGGGTCAAAGAGTACTAGCCTAGTACTTTACTGATATACGTTATTAATACTTTTTTATATTTTTTCGATTTTCCCAAAATCCGCTGGAAGAATTTTGATTAAAATTCATAAATCAATTATTTTTTAGATGCTCTTTAAAATGTATATCCCCATTTTGACTTCAAAATTGTTTGAAGTACTCTTGTACTTTATATTGAGGTATCTCTTTGTGGCTGGAAGTATTTCTAAGGCGGAGTCAAAAAAATTGCAAGACATATGCAGCCTTTTATTACGCCATTCCAGGCTGACGTTTCGGCCACTGGTCTAGGCCATCTTCAGAGCCGGAGGCGAGAATAAATGAAAATTAAAAATTTCATCGACACATATTCGCATGAACGGAGAGCTCATAGGTCAACGAAAGAACCTGAAGATGGCCTGGACCAGTGGCCGAAACGTCAGCCTGGAACGGCATAATAAAAGAAATAATTTTGGCTGCATATGTCTTGCAATTTTTTTGACTCCGCCTTGTACTTTATAGGAATTGCTATAGGACAAGAGTAAAATGCGCAGCAGAAATAGCGAAGGTAAGAGAAAGTTGTGTGCTGTGTGATCAGTCACACCATATTTTTTAAATTAATAAAAATATCCAAAGACCTCTATGAATTTATCCAAAAAAAGTCTCAATTTTCTGAGTTGTTTAACTTGAGGTTGATTGCCACTGCCAATTCAATTCTATTATTTTGTCATGTGATAAACACGTACAGTTGGCGCTGCAAGTGCCTGATGTGCTCAAGAATGGAGCCTTGAGCTTAGTCAACCAAACCAAAATTTCTAAAATAAATAAATTATCTTTTTTGAAGTAGTTTTAAGACAACACTTCCGAAGGCTAAGATTTTTAGTTGCCTAAGCTCAAGGCTTCACTCTTGAGCACATCAGGCACTTTTGACGATTCCTGTACTAAATTTAATTATTCATTTACAAAAAAAGTACAAAATAAAAATATACAAGAAAATTTTTATACGTACTGGTATAAAATTTTCTAAAGAGGCTAATTCCCCTACTTTTTCATAATTCCTCTAATTAAATAGGGAAGAATAAGTTTAATAAAAGAAAAAAAATTGAGAGAAATTTTGTTTAAGATTTGTTTAAGAATGTTTCTGAATACAACGAAGTTAGTCTTCGTAGCCTTAAATATGAAGTGAATTTTATATATTTAGGCCTACGTAGTTGACAAAAAGAGCAAAATTAACAAATGAGAGGAGAAGAGAAAGAATAAAAATAATAAAGTAAAAAATCAAAGTGAAGTTTTTTTCTAACAATTTTTATAAATTTATGAAACTGCTTTGATTTTTTTTATCTTCTTGGCATTACTCAAACCAAAGGATTATAAATTAATCTTATTAAATTTATGGAAGTAAGAAAAATTAAAAGATTTTATCGCAACAGTTAAAGAAACAAATTTTCTAATCCGGCACAAAAAAAAAAAACATTTAGATTCTCATATAACCTTGAATTCTCGATTTATAACCCAAAAATCTTTTCGAAATTAGTGAAGTAGGCTTTACAAATTAATAATTTTTAACTTATGTTTTTTTTTTTACATAATAAGGTCTAATTTTTTTCTCCAAGGCTCATATGAAGAGAGAATGCGTTACATTCACTGGTTCCAGTACATTCTGTCTTTATATAATCACTCAGAAAGGATTATATCTATAATCTAATGGAAATAAACAAAACAAAGGAGAAAAGCCTCTCGATTAGAAGCCATAAATACAGACTATTAGAAAGAGATTAGGCTCATTATTCATATCTTCTGTTTTGTAAGCATTTTAACTCTAATTTCTGACAACCTCCTATACCAAACGTCGCGGGTTCGGACCCAGGCAGTCCGATGATTTTATTTAAGCCATCTGGATACCAGATGGCTTAAATAGAAATGCCTGAACTCCAAATTGATATATTAATTACAACGGTTTTCGTCAAAGTCTTATATGGCCTAAGTTGCCGAAAAGACTGTGTGAATGTGTGTGAGTGTGAGTGTGATTGAGAAAAAAGTGTGAATGTTTAAAAAAAAAAAAAAATAAAATAATTTCTGACAGTTTGTTTGGAGAATTTAATAATGAGAGCAAGCAAAAACAAATTAATTTATGCGACCCATGTTACTATTACAAGTTGCCTATGTGACATTTTAATTCATTTTATTCCAAAATGAAAATAATTTTTTCTAAATATTAATTCCCTCAAATTAATATCATATTATGTTTATAATAAAGGATCTTCCACAAAGGAATATATTAAGGGGTTCAGGAGCGACGTCTAAACGTACTTTAAAAAAAAAACTAGACTATTATAAGGAATTTTTCAATTTCAATTTTAATGAATTAAATTCATAAGAACATCGAGAACATCATGGAACATCGAGCTATAATTTTTTTAATGACTTATTAAAAAATTATCGTAATTAATTTTTTTGTTATCAAGCAAATACAAAAAAACAATCTGTCCCAATAATCTTTATTTTTTTTTTTAAATTTAAAAATGAATTTATTGTTATTATTAATCACATATTAATTAAGAAATTTTTAAAATAAGCTTAGATGATTTATTTAAAAACCAACTGTCAAATTAGTTCAGCATTCTTGCAATAGATGGCAGGCTAGTCTAACAGACGATATAGTATTAGCCTATATCTGGCCTATATTTATATATTTTTATGCTTTTATAAAAGATACATAATATATAATAACATTTATAAAGTATTTATTGTTAAAAGATCAATGAAAATCAACCAAATGCATTAAATATTATTAGCTACCATTCTGACATCTCTTGGCATATTTTTGAATTACTTAATTTTTGGGCATACTTTTTATGACGCACTACGCCATCTTATCAGGAAAATAAAGCGTAACCACTTCGCTCCCGTTCCCCCTTAAATAGCTTTACAAGTAGATAAAACGACAAAATAAATAATATATTAAGAAAAAATTATTTTGATTTTCATTTAGGAATAAAATGAATTAAAAAAGTAAAAGTTCAACAAAACTCCCCGTGACTTAGGCTAACCCGCAACACTAGCATGGGGCGCATAAATTAATTTGTTTTTGCTTGCTGCAAAAAAATTATTATTATTTTTAATTTCTCCAAAACTGTCAGAAATTAGTAGTTAAAAAGCTTAGCGATGAATAATGAGCTTAATCTCGTCTATTTATGGCTTCTAATCGAATTCTCCTTTGTTTTGATTATTTCGATTAGATTATAGATATAATCCTGCTTGTGTGATTATATAAAGACAGAAGGCGTTGGAGCCACTGAATCGAAACGCATTCTCTCTTCATATGAGCCTTGGAGGAAAAATTAGAGCTCATTATGTAAAAAAAAAACAAAAAAACATTGTGGTCTACATTCGTTAAAAATTATTAATTTGTAAATATCACGCTTATTTCAAAAAGTTTTTTGGCTATAAATCGAGAATTCAAGGTTATTAACTTGATGATTATTTTGAAACTTACTACATTTTTTTTTAATTTTAAGGCGAAATAGGACCGAAGGTGTTTTTCCCGCTAAGATGGCGTTGTGTGTCATTAAAAGTATGTCCAAAAAATCAAGTAATTCAAAAATTTGCCAAGAGATGTCAGAATGGTAGCTAATAATATTTAATGCATTTGGTTGATTTTCATTGATCTTTTAACAATAAATACTTTATAAATGTTATTATATATTATGTATCTTTTATAAAAGCATAAAAACATATAAATATAGGCCAGATATAGGCTAATACTATATCTGCTGTTAGACTAGCCTGCCATCTATTGCAAGAATGCTGAACTAATCTGACAGTTGATTTTTAAATAAATCATCTAAGCTTATTTTAAAAATTTCTTAATTAATATGTGATTAATAATAACAATAAATTCATTTTTAAATTTAAAAAAAATTAAAGATTATTGGGACAGATTGTTTTTTTGTATTTGCTTGATAACAAAAAAATTAATTACGATAATTTTTTAATAAGTCATTAAAAAAATTATAGCTCGATGTCCCAATAATCTCTTATGAATTTAATTCATTGAAAAAAAACCGCATTTAAAATACGTCTAATTTTTATTTAAAGTACGTTTAGACGTCGCTCCTGAACTCCCTTAATGTAACATTTCATTATGTTAATCTGGACAAGATTAATACCTAAAGGGCAGAGTAACTTGAATGCAATAAAATGTTGTGTGAGTCTTTTGTTAGTAGTGGTAAAGCCCGCCTTCGGCGAGCAAATGCATCAAATTTATTCCAAACAGTGAGTTTGGAAATTTTGCAATTGCTCGCCTTTGGCACAACTCGCGCTCACATAAGCAACCCTCAACATTAGTATGGGGCGGCAAAATTAGTTTGTTTTTGCTTGCTGACGAGAAAAGACGCAAGGCCGAAATACAGATAACAACCAAATCCTTGTTTTCTATTATTTAATAATTAACTATGACGAAATGTTAATATGTAATATTAGATCGTTAAATATTAATAAAAGATGATTTATTACCTATTAATGATAGTAAGATTTTTACAGTTAGTTATTTTTTTGCTTTCTCCCACCTATATATGTAATATATATAGTGAGAATGTATTGGGTTCGTGTTAAAAATTCAATGTCGAGATTTTTATGAAGATACACGTTTTCTGTTCCTTAAAAAAGTGAGTATAGGTGTTTAAAAAAATATCTCAAGAAACAGATTTTGTTTAAAATTCGAAAAATCAATTATTTTTTTAGATTCTCTTTAAAATGTATATTCTCATTTTGTCATTGAAATCTTCTGAAGACCACTTTACTCTTAGGGAGTAAAGAGAAAAGATACGAGAAATGGTTGCCATGGTAACAAAATATAAATATTTTCACATATAAATGTTACATCTTGAAAATCGAATGTACCGTACTGTCGGAAACTAAATACATGCCGACATAAAAAATTCTGAGTGAGACAAGCACAGTACACAACTTTCTATTCACCGAAGGTAAGAGTTTTTTTAAAAGTTTTGTGCTAAATTCACCAGATCTACACCAGATTTTTAGATTTTAAAATGTATATTCTCATTTTGGGTTCAAAATTGTTTGCTGCATAATTTTCTTTGTAAGCTACTTTATAAACGAAATAAATGTTAAGGTAACAAAAATATAAATATTTTCTCCTATGTTTCGACGAGATGATAGATATGTTGACAAATGTTAATATTTATAATCTAAAAGTCAAGGGGAGTGTGTTCGGATCCCACCCAGTCCGATTATTTTATTTAAATCATTCGGATATCAAATGGTACAAGTAAATATGCCTGGACCCCAATATATAAATTAAAATAATTTATCTAAATGCCGAAAAGTCTTTAAAAAAATTCTTTTTTTTTACCCAAGCGAGAAAAATTAATTTCATTTGAATTAGCTACCAATCAATTTAAATAAAGAAGGATGGGGTCTTTACATGCCATAAAAAGATCTTAAAAATTATTTCCTGAATTTTTATTAACTAGTATAGACTACCTCAACGGTGTGTAAGCAAATCACATAATTTTTAAAAATAAAATAAATTTTTTTGCTTTTTGATGAAAAATATCATTAATTACAAAATGATATTATTTTTATCTAATGGCGTAGCCTTCCCACTCGCTTATGGGCCGCGACTGGTATTAATTGAATGAGCGGTACTCATGTAAGTTCCTGGTTTCAAGTCTTTTTATTTATTAATTAATAAATACTCCGTTTGGATAATGATTTAAACATTAGTATATAATTCAAAAATAAAAGTAATTTAATTTTAATGAATAGGAAATACTTCAAAGTATTTTCGCTAATTGCACAAAATAAAATTTCAAATTTTACTCAATTATAACCTACTACGTATCATCATTATTTAAAAAAAAAAATCTATGTCAAGTTGATTTAAATCCTCCCATTCCATTCAATTATTATTGCGTCACAATTCGACCAGATGTTCCATAAAATTTTTTTTTTTTTATCGCCATCAAGAATATTATTTCTAATTAACAAACATTTCAAATTTAATTAACAACAACGAATACATACATCCATAAAATGTCGGTCATATTAAATAAAAATAAATAGAGAGGTGAGAGGAGAGGAGAAAAAAAAATCTGATTACAAATTCTCGACCCAAAAAATAAATAAATAAATAAATAGATCGACTCTCCCACGCTATTAATTGACCGTCTCCTCCTCCCGTTTATTTATTTTATTTATGTAAAAGAGATTAACATATTCATATATATTACTTTTACTTTTTTATACTTCCGGTTCAATTGTGTTCTAATAGAGAGGGAAAAAAAAGTTAGTGAATGTAGTATGTTATTGTAAGAATTATCTGATGTAACCATCAATGCTTTGTTTTCAAAGATGATGAAGAGGGGGAAAATATTGAATAAATTCGTTATTATATCAATCAATTAAGTCTTTTCAAACCGCGTCCGTTCAATTTGAACTTTTTTTTTTTAATTTAATAAATAAAAAGATCGCAAAATTATAAAATAGTTCAAAGCATAAAATTAATAATCAAAATGTCACTAAGGTCTTTAACATTTAAGATAATATTCAGATCATCGGAATTATTTTATAATAAATATTGTACCCAATTAAGGTGGGTGTCTCGAAAAACCGTTAGAAGACGATTCAGTACCGAGTTATTCTAGGCGGCAAGAGATGGCGTTAGTTTTTCCCATAGGAATACAAGGGATTTATTCTATTTCATTTGAATGATTCCAGCTAATTAATTAAGAGTAGAAAATTAATTATTTTTTAACACAATGATTACTAATTTAATTATCTATAAGATATAGAGCGAATTTAAAAAAAAATCTTTTATTTATGCCCAATCGCACCGCACAATTTAAGTATAACTTAAAATAAAGTATCAGCAACATGGCAACGTTGTAAATTTTAGTGATATTCTGCTGATTTATTTGTGATTTAATATTATAAGACTTAAACGATACTGTTATTTATTAATAAATATATATTGGGGGTCCTGGCATCTTTATTCACGCCATTTGGGTCTTGAAACATGATTTTATTTTCAATCAGAGAACGTGTTATCTTAGCAACGAACGTGGTTAGCAACGGATGACAATGAAAGTTTGTTAAATTTCATACTTAACCCCCAAATATTTAAGCCCTCGATTTCGGGGGCTTAGCAATGACTTAAGCTAAAAAACAATATTGATAATATAATATTAATTAACTAATAATAATACATTTTTTGGATTCGATTTAGATTTTTCTTATAAAAAACATGAATAATATGAACTATATTTTCGAGGATGATCTATATTATATTAGAGGAGGGCCTGTCGGTCCATCCGTCTGTCACGCTCTGACCAACTTCCCGTTGGAATTTTGAAACGAAATTTTCCAGTCTTATATTAGTAGAGCTGTGTTTTTCAATCTTTTTGAATTTACAGGTTGAAAAATTCTGGCGATTCTCTTGGTTCATGACCGACAAAAAGATTGTAAATCAAAAGACTATGTAAGTTATATGATTTTCTCTATTTTGGTACCTATTTCCCTTCTCCATGAAATTATGTTTTTATTATCGTGTAGAACTTTGCCTTTTTCCTTTTTGCCGCCTACCCTCCGTGTAGGGCTTCGCCACCCCTAGGGGTCCCGACCCACAGATTGAAAAACACTGTTATAGAGTGACAGATCGTTATTAATATTTATATATAGTAGCCTATATATAAAATTGCTATTAATTAATCAAAAATCATGAAAATTAATATTTTGTTTCTGATTTTCTCATTTTTCTGAAATTAATATTTATAAACAATATATATTTAATTTAGTTTATGATTATTAAAAAGAAAAAATTATTAAATTAAAAATAAATCACCAGAATATCACTAAAATTTACAACGTTGCCAGGTTGTTGATACTTAATTTTAAGTCATACTTAAATTGTGCGGTGCGATTGGGCATTAATGCGATTAACCTAAAAAAAAATGTATTTTTTCGAAAATCAAAAAAAGGGCTTCTATAACTTGTAGATATTTTAAATAGCTTTAATTTAAAAAAAATTTGAGGTCGATAGCTTCAAAATTCTGGCCGCTGATATCTCCCAAAATTAGCACCCCGAGACGCTTACCTTAATAGAAATAAATATTGTAATTTAATCTTGTGTATACTGAATAAAAAATTTTCCGCATTAAATAATGTACAATATTTATTGTAAAATAATTCCGAATATCTTAATATTATCTTAAAAGTAAGCAAGCATACCAAAGTTTTTTTTTTTCGCCTGGGACAAGATTCGAACCCTCGACTCCTATGATCAGAAGCTTTATCTCTGAACAAAGTCTTGAGGGAGAAGTCGTTTTATAATCTTAGAATAACTTGAGGAATATATACAGAATTATCAAAATAAAAATAAAAATATAAAAATGTCCACATAGACTGACAGAACAATTTGTGAGATTCA
Organism: Euborellia annulipes; assembly: GCA_023213315.1. Classification (NCBI taxonomy): domain Eukaryota; kingdom Metazoa; phylum Arthropoda; class Insecta; order Dermaptera; family Anisolabididae; genus Euborellia; species Euborellia annulipes. The sequence goes on along the minus strand of JAKCPI010006749.1, from coordinate 29,618 downwards.
CTTTTTTCGACTCAGAGGACTTCAAAACATCAAAATCTTGACATCGAATTTTTGAGATGATCACAATACTTTATATATTTATATACATACTGTATATAGGTAAGACAAAGTAAAAATTTGAATTATATTGAGATACTATTGAAAGAGAAGGCCTAAAACATAAGCAACCAATTTACAGACTCTAATTTTAAATTGGAGGAATATTTTTATTTAAAAACAATAAATTTGAAAATTATAAAATTTAAATTTTTTGGGATAGCGGTGGGCGGGGGCAGGGGAGCAAATGACCCATAGGGATTGTAACAAATTAAACTTTATCAAAGAATAAATAAGTAAATATTAATAATTGCATTAACTATGAATATTGAAAATTTACGCCCTGATTCCACGAAAGGGGGATCAGTAATAAATACAAATGAAAAAATCTGGTGTGACTGTCGGACAGCACACAACTTTCTCTTACCTTCGGTAATCGAAAGTTGTGTTCTGTGCTTGTCACACCAGATTTTTTGTGTCGACATATATTTAGTTTCCGACAACTATATTAGAATTTAAAGATGTCAAATTTATAAACATGGGAAAATATTTATATTTTGTTACCATGGCAACCATATTAAATCCTATCTTTCCTATGAAGCCCAAGAGTAAAGTGTACTTCAAACAATTTTGCAGGGGACAAATGAGAATATACATTTTAAAGAGCATCTAAAAAATAATTAAGTTTTGAATTTTAATCAAAATCATTGAAACGAATTTTGAGAAAATCGAAAAAAACTGAAAAAGTACATCAGTAAAGTACTAGTACTTTTTGGCCGATTTTGATTAAAAGCTTATTTTCCCGGTCCCGGGGGGTGTTTAACTTAAATATAAAATTTCAACCTCCTAGCTCAATCCCTTTCGGTGCTTAACACATTGACACACAGACAGACAGACAGACCATGTCGCGAAAACCACTTTTTTGGATTCAGGGGACCTCAAAAACGTGTATATCCATCAAAATCTCGACATCGAATTTTTGACATGAATCCAATACTTTCTCTCTCTATATATTAACATATATAGAGGTAAGAGAAAGTAAAAAGCCTGACTCCGGTGAATAAAGAACCCATTCGTAGTTCTGGGGGCTCGTAGTCATCTTAAGTTTTAATTAAGATGAGGTCAACCTAGTTACATTTTCATTATAATAGCCTATTCCGTCTCCTTTATAGAATTCAAATAAAATACTTGATCAGTCACGCGGTTGGTCACTCCCAACCCGGATTTTAAACACGGAAATTGTTTGCTTACTCTTAATTAATAAAATTTATTATACTCGATCGATTGATTGGATTCAATGAAGAGCACCTTCATCATGATGACAACACAGATTGAGTCGTGACAAGAGAATAGAACCGCCCTTTGCACTCCACCTGCTCAAGATACGGCCTTGATGCCTCTTAGAATCAATTAGAACCATCACCCAGGGGGAGAGAGAGAGGAGAGAGGGATCATAATCGACCTTCTTTTATATTAATCTAATAGCTTGGTAGCCACATCATTGGAATATAACAAATTAATGCCAGTTAGTTTGTATGATTAATCAAGTATATGATTACTATCTCGATGGTATTATGCAATGAAACTTCATACTTATCAAAGGAATAGATATATTCAGGGCCGCAGAGAAATTTGCTTGTATTATTGATACACAAAAAAAAGACCGAACCTGTCCGTATCGGGTTTTGGGCATTAAATGGACCCTGTTACGCATTAGTGTTTCAACCGCCAAAAAAAATTAAAAATTGAGTTAAGCACGGAATATTGTTTCAAATGCTATAATTAATAGTATTTTTTATGAAATATGTCCTAAAAAAATTTATATTTAATAATACTTGCACAATTGACAACAAAAATTATATATAATCCAATGAAAACAAAAAACTTTAATGTTAATTTTCTCAAAACTCGTTAGCTGGCGCTTGACACACTAATGCGTAACAGGGTCCGATTATCCCTCCGTCTAGAGCAAAATAGTCTGTCTGTCAATGGTAAAAAAAAATAGCAAGACGGAAACGTGTTACGAGGTGGTAATTTTATATTTAAGACATATGTGCCCTCGGGGCATGGCGTAGAGGTTAGCGTGCTAACCTCATATACCAAACGTCGCGGGTTCGGACCCCAGGCAGTCCGATGATTTTATTTAAGCCAATTGGATACCAGATGGCTTAAATAAGAATGCCTGGACCCCATATATGTATATTAATCTCTATAACGGATATCGTAAAAGTCTTAAATGGCCTGAGTTGCCGAAAAGACTGTGTGAATGTGTGTGTGAGTGTGAGTGTGAATGAGAAAAAAGTGTGAATGTTTTTTAAAAAAGAAAAAAAAAAAAAGACATACGAAAATAAACTTTTACTCGACCAAAGAGTACTTTACTAATGTACTTTTTCTTATTCTTATGTGTTATCGGAAACAAAATATATCCCGACACAAAAAAATCTAATGGAACAAGCACAGAACACAACTTTCAATTAGCGAATATAAGAGAACTAGCCGCGCCGCCCGCCTTCGGCGGGCTTCGCGTCTAGCCAGGGGGCTACCCCCCGCCAGCTGGCTCGGCCCGCCTGCGGCGGACTCTCGCCTTTTCTTAATTATGAAAAGAAAATTATTATTACTAACAACTAAGTATTCCAGTCCAGTGCCTGCTTGAGGATTTGTTTACCTTCATAGAATACACAACTGCAAAGAATACTTAAATATTTCTCTATACATTTCCTATGGGAGAAATCGTAACTTTAAGAATTAATAACTCTAAAAGTTATAGGCATTTTGGGACCCGAGTATTTTTCCGGGACTCTCCATAACGTCCTCTATAAGACTGCAAAATTTCGTTTCAAAATTCCAACGGGAAGTTGGTCAAACAGAGCGTGACAGACAGACGGACACACCGTAATTATTATATATAGAAGTTGTGTTTTGTACGACCAGTCACACCAGATTTTATTATATTTAGTTTCCGATAGTATATTAAAACCATTGAAATCAAATTTTTATTATTAACATCCCATTCAACTGCGGAATTTAATTTTAAAAACTCTTCACACAGTGCGGAATTAAAATTAAATGGTCACTGAATAAAAACCACTGATCAAAATTGGATTAAAACCAGGAGGGTTAAAAACTGTTTAAACTAGTGGTTTTAACAACCCTAGTTTGACAGAAGAATCGCAATAAATTGTATGGGCATATGAAAAAAAAAAACAAGTGTTACAGTATATTTACTGTTAGAAGACATCAACATTATAGGATCTATTCTCTGAAAACAGACGTTAAAGCCGAACAACCAGAGGTTTACTTTGCTTAAAATCTTTTTGCAGATTTAGATGCAAGGTAAAGAAATAAAATAAAATTTTTTAATTTTATTTTATTTCTTTATCTTGCATCTCAATTTGCAAAAAGATTTTAAGCAAGTTGTACGGCTTCTATAAACAAATGGGTGTTAAAAAGTAAAGTAAAAACAATCAGCGTTAAAAAAATGATGCTATTCTCTAAACCAGAGATTTCCAAACTTTATGTTATCACGCCTTCCTTAAAAATAATTAATCTTTTGACGCCTCCCCCCCCCCATTTTATAAAATAATACAAAAACAAAAATTGTTTTTGCTAAAAAATATAAATTTATATAAAAATATTTTTTTTATTTATTCTTATTTAAATTAAAACTAGCAATTATTTGGAAAATTGGTCCTGGGGGTCAATATTCGCGCCTCCCCTTAGACTAGTCCGCGCCTCACTGTTTGGAAAACGCTGGTATAAGGGTATTTTATGGCTGGTGGAATTTGAATCAGGAATGAAAGTTAGAAGAAATTCTTGCTTCGTTTTTTCTAACTTTCATTCCTGAAGAAAAATATTTTTCTCAAATCTTATTTTCACGCCCTAGAGGGGTGCCTAACTTAAATATAAAATTTCAACCTCCTAGCTCAATTCCTTCATGCTTTAAATTGAACACAGACAGACCATGTCGCGAAAACCACTTTTTTTTGATTCAGGGGACCTCAAAACGTGTAGGGGAGACCGGGGCTCGACTTCGAATTTTTAAATGAATCCAATACTTTCTCTCTATATATATTATATTAACTTATACATTTATGTAAGAGAAAGTAAAAATTCAAATTCGAATTGAGATTAGTTCTATATACAAAAAGATGCGGTAACTCACCCCCAGTAAAATTCTAAGTGGACTAATCATATCTTACTTTTCTACCTAATGAAAAAAATCCCTACAAACTTCTGCAAGGGATTCGATGGGTTCCTAAGTTACGCAGTGTTATTATTATCTGTTTATGAGAGTTTCGAAATTCTCAAAAAATTAATTCCGCCCCAGTAATAAGAAATTTTAGAATGACATTAAAATGTTTCTATCCTACTATACTAAACCCCAAAAAACCCCCCCCCCCCACCAAACACCAAAACCCCCCCAAACAAAAAAAAAAAAAAACAACAAAACAATTCAAAATATTTAACTCTTCATTTTCAAAACTTATCCACATACACTTTCACAAAATTCTATCTCTTTTTCTTTCCTCAAATTTCTTCTCCCCTTTTAACGTTTTTAATTTTATTACCACTTCTTAATTTTAAATTCTTACCCTTCCTCAATTACCCTTTTCTACTTAAACCCATAAATAAAAAAATCTATTTTTTCCCAACAATAAAAAAAAAAATATTTGTTAAATATTGAATATAAATTTTAACTCAAACGGAATGCATTTATTTTTTAGTAAAAGTATTAAAAAACACTAATATAATTATTATTATTATAGGAGATGGGGCATTAACCCCCCCCTGGTTGATGCTTTCATACCCTCCCCCCCCTTTAAGGAAATGCGAGCCTTCACCGCGAAATTACTCTCAAAATAATTTGAATACATTTATAAATAATTATTTTAATTTTTATTTTATTTTGAAATTATTTTATTTTAATTTTCAACCCTTAATCCACCCCTGTGTAAAAGTATATTAAGGAAATTTGATTAACAAAAATATAGGCCTAATAGAAAGAATATAATGGAAAATAATGGTGAAAGATTTAAAAATGCCCTCAGGCTTGGTGTAGTTGGTAGCGTGTCTACCTTCTATACAGAACGTCGCGGGATCGGACTCCTGACAGTCCGAAATGGATATCAAATTGCTTAAATAGAAATGCCTGGACCTCCAATATGTATATTATTAATTAATAACGGTTATCATATAGAGTCTTATATGGCCTGAGTTGCCGAAAAGACAGTGTGAATGTGTGTGTGAGTGTTGAGTGTGAATGAGAAAAAAGTGTGAGTGTTTAGAAAAAAAAAGATAAAAAAAAACTTATTTTTTTTAATGACACCTACACTCCCCCTCCCCCTCCCCCTTTCAAGAGCTTATATTCTCCCTCTACCCTTAGTGAAATACAAAATATTTAATTTCATAAACAAAAGAATCGTTTTTTGCAGTCAAATTATTTGTTTCTATCATTTTTTTTTTCAACGATAAAATGCATAATAATTACCTTTAATAAGATGCTCAAGAGGGTGTGCTGGCTGACGTGAGGTCAGGGTGGGTTGCACTATATTAATTGTTCACTTTGATTCACTTTAAACACAAATTAAAAAAACAGAGAGCAAGCCGTGCCGCGCAGGCCACACACTCGACTGAACGAGAATCTCGACTCTCTCTCTGTTTGTTTAGGAAAAAAACAGATGAAAATAACAATTCCCTTTTTATTAAAAGTAAAAAAATACCTTTTGCTCTAATCTAACTTTATTTATAACTGGAAAAGAATGTCAACAAGTGATTTGGAATATTCCAAGGCCTTTCTTAAATAATCAACCCTTCATCCCCCCTAATCAAATAATCAACCCTATTTATTGAATGTTTTCTATTTATTTGGCTTCGATTTAGTTAAAATAAATTAAAAAAACATTTTTTTTCAATTTTTCAACCCCTAAAATCCTATTTTTTCCCCCTTTTTTTTTTAAACACTCACACTTTTTTCCCATTCACACAAGGGCGGATCCAGAGGTGTTTCTCGGGGGGGGGGGGTAATCTGGTGTGACTGGTCGCACAGCACACAATTTTTTCTTAATTTCACTAATTTAAAGGCGCATTCTGTACTTGTTTGCCAGAATATAAATACAAATCAAATTTTTAAGTAATAATTTTTAAAATTTTACATTAAAAATAAATTTTTTTTTGAAAAAAAGTATTTTTTTTTTTAATAATAATTAACAATGCTATCGCCTTCGGCGAGCTTCGCGCCTAGTCAGAAAAAAATTAAAACCCTGAGAAACTTCCCTGGATCCGCCTTTGGGTTTTACACATAGTATAATTTTCTAGAATGAGTCTTACTTTAGGCCAGGGGTTTCAACTTTATGTTACAACGCATCCTTTAAAAATATTTACATGGCATTAATTTTTAACCCTATTTACTAAATGGTAACGCTTTGGCTTTAAAGTTTTTGTTGACAGAATAGCTATTTGAGGCAGGGAAGTGATTTTGAATAGCATTTTTTTAACGTTGATTGTTTTTACATTACTTTTTAACAACCATTTGTTTATTTTAAATTTTAACTCCTGTTTTTAGAGAATATAGCTTGGTAAGAGAAAAATTCGCCGCGAATTTTGTGCAACTAGTTTACAAAACATGCCAGGTCTTTTTAATCATATGAAGCATGTAATATGTATAAACGGTGACGATCTGCAGGACATTTCTATATAGGCTATACGCACAATAAATTTGACCTGAAGTCTCAAAACTCAAAGAGGCTTTATTTTTTGGCTGCTCAGGCTTATTTCTTTATCAAATTTTTTTTTTTTTGTATTATTATTATTTTTAAATAACATGTTACGAATTCCGTGATGTGTCTTTATTTGTTATTCCCAATTAATTGTTTTTTTTTTTTTTTATTGTTCTGGCCCCGAGAAAATTTCTTCAGATTCATAAGTAAAATGACCTCCTGAATCCAAATATGACCTCCGTTTTCCCCCACCACGTACCGTTTTCGGGTGGAGCCCTCTACTTATTTCCACCCCTTTTCGTTAATTATAGGGACACGAAAAAAACTTTGGAGGGAAGAAAAAGAATATTTTAGCCTCAACATTTCTTCAGAAGGTCTAGAGAAGTGAAAAGTTAAAAAACATTAACATTTGGATCCAAGGGGGGATGTGGGGGAGGATTTTGTCCCTTAAAATGCAAAAAAATCATTAAAAATGATCGATTTTTTTCTGATTTTTCCCAATTTTTACTTTCTCTTACCTATGTATATATGTAATATATATATAGAGAGAAAGTATTGGATTCATGTCAAAAATTCGATGTCGAGATTTTGATGGATCTTCACGTTTTGAGGTCCCCTGAATCCAAAAAAGTGGTTTTCGCGACATGGTCTGTCTGTGTGTCTGTCTGTCTGTCTGTCTGTCTGTCTGTCTGTCTGTGTGTCTGTGAACAAGATATCTCAAGAACGAAAAGAGCTAGGAGGTTGAAATTTTATATTTAAGTTAGGCACCCCCTGGGACGTCACACGAAGCTTTTGAACAAAATCGACCAAAGAGTACTAGTACTTTACTGATGCACTTTTTCAGTTTTTTTCGATTTTCTCAAAATTCGCTCCAACGATTTTTTTTAAAATTCAAAAATCAATTATTTTTTAGATGCTCTTTAAAATGTATATTCTCATTTTGCCATTGAAATATTCTGAAGACCACTTTACTCTTGTTCTTCATAGGAAAGATAGGAATTTCTCCGATGGTTGCTATGGTAACAAAATATAAATATTTTCCCAAACTTATAAATTTTACATCTTGAATTCAAATGTACCCTACTGTCGGTAACTAAATATTTCTCAACACAAAAAATCTGGTGTGACAAGCACAGTTCACAACTTTCGATTACCGAAGGTAAGAGAAAGTTGTGTGCTGTGCGCCAGTCACACCAGATTTTCACTGATTTTCTACATATTCCAGCTGACAGACCCACCTCACCCTTCTTTAAATATCCCTCAACTAAAAAAAATATAAAGGATAAAGCGGGTGGGGTGTGGGCGATTCCGAAGCCCTTGCAAGAAGAATTTTTTTCAATTATTGACAAGAAATAATTTCCACCACTTTAGATAAAATATGGAAATATTGAAGGACAGAGAAGAATCCGTATATTTAACTTTAAATTTTTTAAAGATCACCCCAAAAAAATGAAAGTTAGCCGCATATTTGCCAATTTGGCCAACTGAGCTGTGAATCTTCCTTCTTAAAAGGACATTGGAATCGCCCACACCCCACCCGCTTTGTCCTATATATTTTTTTTAGTTGAGGGATATTTACGGAAGGGTGAGGTGGGTCTGTCAGCTGGAATATGTAGAAAATCAGTGAAAAAATTGGGAAAAATCAGAAAAAATCGATCATTTTTAATGATTTTTTTGCATTTAAGGGACAAAATCCTCCCCCACATCCCCCCTTGGATCCAAACGTTAATGTTTTTTAGCTTTTCACTTCTCTAGACCTTCTGAAGAAATATTAAGGCTAAAATATTCCTTTTCATCCCTCCAAATTTTTTTCGTGGCCCTATAATTAACGAAAAGGGGTGGAAATAAGTAGGGGGCTCCCCCCGAAAACGGTACGTGCTGAGAGAAAACGGAGGTCATATTTGGATTCAGGAGGTCATTTTACTTAAGAATCTGAAGGAATTTCTCGGGGCTTTTTTTTTGACGCACAGTGTAATTGGTTCCAGAGATAAAATCCACACACCCATCCTATCTTCTTTAACGCAATTTTGAAAAATCCATTGTCATTTAAAAAAAAAATGAACAAATTGAATGTTTGCCTTTTAAATATAAATAAATACATATTGATGGTACTTGTATGTATAGTCTATCTTTGTATGTGTATAGAGGGAGCGAGAGAGGAAGCATCAAGAGCTAAAGCAAACAAGGCTCATGTCATGTAGCAAGGCTAATCATCTCCTCGTCCAAATAAACGTTACATTCATACGAAAATAAAACATGCCTCAGCTTATTGAAAATTAAATTCGTTTTATAATAAATACAATATAATATAGAAAGTCCTTTCAATTGCTTATCTGTTCATCTGAGAAATTCAATAATATAAATGCAAGACTTGTCAATGCAAATCAATACTTGTACATATAAACGATAATGGATGACTTCTATATTGTTTATAAATTATTAATGAATAAATAAAGCCAACATCTAAAGCGCCGATATGGCCGCGGTACTAATTTTCTACACTATTCATTGAAATTCGAAAGTTAAAATGGACTCAGCAGCAGAATGACTCAAAATTGAAATTAAAAAAGGAAACGTGTGGGGTGGGGCCCCCGCGAGGAACGAAGTTCCTCACGCCTTTTCTTCAACTTCGAATATAATTTAATATGAATATTATTTAAAAAAAGAAAAGAATTATTTAGTTTCAATTATTTTTTAGATTCTCTTTAAAATGTATATTCTCATTTTGAGATTGGAATCTTCAGAAGACCACTTTACTCTTGTACTTGATAGGAAAGATAGAAGAAATGGTTGCCATGATAACAAAATATAAATATTTTCCCATAATTATAAATTTTACATCTTACCCCTTGGGGTTTGGTGTAGAGGTTAGCGTGCTAATCTCGTATACCAAAAGTCGCGGGTTCGAACCCCAGGCAGTCCGATGATTTTATTTAAGCCATTTGGATACCAGATGGCTTAAATAGAAATGCCTGAACCCCCAAATTGATATATTAATTACAACGGTTATCGTCAAAGTCTTATATGGCCTGAGTTGCCGAAAAGACTGTGTGAATGTGTGAGTGAGTGTGAGTGTGAATGAGAAAAAAGTGCGAATGTTTAAAAAAATCTCGAAATTCGAATGGATCTTACTGTCGAAAACTAGATATATGCCGACATAAAAAATCTGGTAAGACAAGCACAGAACACACATTTTTCTTGTCGAAGGCTAAGAAAATGTTGTGTGCTGTGCGACCAGTCACCCCATATTTTTAAAATTTTGGTTATGAAAAATCTAGTTTTGAGAAAAATGAGTTTAATGTTTGTTTTTGCAATTTTTTGATATAAAATACATCGATTCTGATGAATCGAAAATATTTTAACTTATAAGAACTAGAGAACTAGAGAACAAGGGCGGATCCAGAGGTGTTTCTCGGGCGGGGGGGGGGGGGGGTTAATATAAATATAAATCAAATTTTTAAGTATTAATTTTTAAAATTTTACATTCAAAATAAATTTTTTTTTCGAAAAAAAGTATTTTTTTCAAATCTCAGAGGGGTTAATTACCCCCTTTACCCCCCCCCCTTGTATCCGCCCTTGCTAGAGAATCGGAATCAGTAATTTAAAAAAATTGATTTTTTTGAACTTTTTTAGTAAATCGGCTCTCCTGATAATTTAGTCCAGTGAAGATTTAGTACCTTTTCATGTGGACGGTCACATATTGTTTTAACAAATACAAAGACACTTTTTTTTTAAATATATATATAAGAGGGTTTATTAATTGTCTGAAAAATTGGGGGGCATGACTAAGAAAAGGCATGAGTCCGCAAAAGGCGGCGGCGCGGCTAGTTATCAGAGAAAACCTGAGAACCAAAAGGAATAACCTTTTTCCTAGCAACGTTAAAAAGTTTTTCGAAAGAATAAAATTAGAGAAAAATCATAAAAGAAATCAAATTTATTTTGACACTAAAGCTTTCTTGTCTGTGAGAGAAATACCTTTATCAAAGGTTTAGTGTGCGTTTGCCATTTGGGCTGCCTAACTACCGGGCTTTAGTCTTAATACTATTGAAATTTAAAAAAGAAAATCTGGTGTGACTGTCGCACCAGATTTTTCGAGTCGACATATATTTAGAATTCAAGATGTAAAATTTATTAGTATGGGAAAATATTTATATTATGTTACCATGGCAACCATTTAGCCTATCTTTCCTATGAAGTACAAGAGTAAAGTGGTCTTCAGAAGATTGCAATGGCAAAACGAGAATATACATTTTAAAGAGCATCTAAAAAATAATTGATTTTTGAATTTTAATCAAAATCGTTGGAGGAAATTTTGAGAAAATCGAAAAAAAAACTGAAAAACTACATCAATAAAGTACTAGTAGTTTTTGGCCGATTTTGATTAAAAGCTTATTTTCACGTCTTAGGAGGGTGCCTAACTTAAATATAAAATTTCAACCTCCTAGCTCAATTCCTTCATTCTTTAAATTGAACCCAGACAGACAGACAGACCAACAGACCATGTTTCGAAAACCACTTTTTTTTTCAGGGGACCTCAGCGACATCAAATTTTTGACATGAATCCAATACTTTCTCTCTAAATATAGAGGTAAGAGTAAGTAAAAAAGGCTGAAAAATCCGAATCCCTTTAGTAATGAATGAAACAAGAATTTTTGATTTTTTTACATAATCTAGTAGTTAACTATTAATATTTAAAATATTCAAATTAAGTATTAAATGTGATATTTATATTTAAATGAAGCCAACAACCAGTCCGATCGAGACTTTTGAATATTAATATCTGATGCCTCGAAAAAGAAATTAAATAATTCATAACTTTGAGAGTTCTTTTGTTACAAGTTATCCAGAACTTATACGATTTGTATTTGCAAAAAGGAGAAATACACATAAAAAATTAAGAATATCATTTGCTCACCCGAGTATTTTGCCAGCTTCTTTGCTCCTGTAGATATCACATTTGTGCAGCTGTTTTTGTGGATTATTTGGCTCATATTGGCCGGCTGCCAGGCAGAGGCTGCGATGTAGCTGGAATTGGACGATGGTCGCCACAAAGTATCTGAAAAAATAATAATGAATAAAATTAATTTAAATAATTTTATAAAAAAAAAAACAATTCTAATTTTTCTACACCCGATTTTTTTGTGTCGAGAAATATTTAGTTGCCCTTAGTAATTTAAACACGCGTTTCATAGATGGAGCTGAGCTACGAATGCTTCCACATCAGTAAAGTGTACTTCAAACGATTTCCACGAAAAATTTCACTGATATACTTTTTAAAGAGCATCTAAAAAATTGACGATTTATGAATTTTAATCAAAATCGTTGAAGCCAATTTTAAGAAAATTGCAAAAAACTGAAAAAGTACATCATAAAGTGTACTTCAAAAAATTTCTAAGAAAAATTTGACTAATATATTTTTTAAAGAGCATCAAAAAATTATATGATTTATGGATTTTAATCAAAATCGTTGAGGCGAATTTTGAGAAAATCGAAAAAAAATGGAAAAGTACATCAATAAAGTACTAGTACTTTTTATCCGATTTTGTTTAAAAACTTATTTTCACCCCGTGGGAGAGTATCTAACTCAAATATAAAATTTCAACCTCCTAACTCTTTTCGTTCCTGAAATAATTTGTTCACAGACAGACCAATTTGCGGGATCCACTTTTTTGGACTCAAAACGTGTATATTCATCAAAATCTCGACATCGAATTTTCGACATGAATCCAATACTTTCTATTTATATATTTCATATATAGGTAAGAGAAAGTAATAAAATTTTTCCCAATAAAAAGATAAGTCAAGAGCAACAGACAGGTGTATGCTCTAATTTAGAAATTAATAATAAAATCATCCCGTGTGTGACGAAATCACAATAAATTTCTCTCACCTATCATTTTTCGACTGTTTTTTAAATTCAAATAACCATTTGAGTTTACACTCAAATTAACGATAATAAATAATAATATTATTAATAAGAGTGAAATTTCCTTCTTTGGCTTAATTGCTCTGTAAACGGAATTCATAAATCAAATTTCCATCATGGAAACTGAAGAGAGAAAGAGAAGCAGGAGATGATAAGGGAAAAAATTTGATTATTCTATTACGATTATATCCGGTCATATTAAGATTTTAATTTAAATAATTAAAACATTTCTTTAATCTGAATACGTGTTTATATTAGTGCAGATACTGTATATAATGGAGAAATCTGTGAAAGGCCCTAGGGGTATAAGAATGGTGAAAATGCCCTTGGAACATATTTCAATGATACATAGGGGTTTTGTAGGTACTGATAAAATAATAAGATGCTGAAAGTTTCAGATCGCAATCTCAAATGGTTTTTGAGAAAAACCAAAATATGTAAAAATCAGAAAAACATTTTTTTCTCAGGAATGGCTGAATCGATTGATTTGAATTTTTGATATGTTTTGGAGGCTGATGGTACTTTCTAGGGAAAAAATCAAGACCTATATCGGATCATGACATCCTTGAAAAAAATGGCGTTTTTTGTTTAATTTTAATTTTTAACCATGATACAATTTTGGCACAAAAATGAAACAATTTTTTTTGAAATCCTCATTCAATTTCCTGTAAGTTCATAAGTTCATAAATTCATAAAAAAAGGTACGCCATAGTAGAAAAAAATAAAAACCATTTATTACTCAAATATTAACTTTATATGTTTTGTGCTTTAATCTTGTTTTTTATTGCTTAAGCTTACACATATATTTTCATTTTATTCAAAATAACCAGTTTATATTCATAACATCAAAATTTTTTGCCTAAATCAAAAGTTAAAATTTTTAAATATCTATAATCATTAACTATAATGCTATAAGATAAAAACTAGGGTCCGACCGAAACAAGATTTTCAGCCGAAACCGAAACCGAATATTCGGCCTCAACCTTAGTTTCGGCCGAAACCGTAACCGAAACCGAAACTTGTATTTCCTATAAAAAATTTTTTTCATTTTACCTTTTTTTTTTTTTTGAATTTTTTTTCCCTCCCGTGAAAATCATTTTACCTTTTTTTTAGGGAGACTAAAATTTTTTTCTCCCTCAAGTGCAAATTATTTGACCTTTTTTTTTTTTTTTTGCATGCGAGTCTCATCCCATTTTTTCAGACTCTGGTTTCGGCCACTTTTTGGCCGAAACCGAAACTACGGCCGAAACCATGATTTTTGGCCGAAACTGGCCGAAACCGTAACCGAAACCGAATATTCGGTCGGTTCCTAATAAAAACAGATAATGAATTAATGAATAATAAAAATAAAAACTAATTTCAAAAAGATAAATCTTTCAACAATAAAAAATGCAGAATCACGTTTAATCAGTCTTCGTCACTGTCTTCTTCAATCACAGTTGAAACGTTGTCTTTATCAAATAATTTGCTCAATGTTTCAGCGGGCCTCAGAATTTTTGTCAAATATCTTCCGTATGACAAATAATAAACATTGGGAGCAACATCCAATTGTTCTAAGACCATTCGCACACTCACAGCTATGTCTTAATACGCCTTTAGGTCTATTAGCATTTTTTTTTTATATTTAATAAAACATTTATACACTTTGTTATTAATATGGCGAGAGTGTACTTGAGATTTAAGTATGTTAGTATGGTCTTTTACATATTGGATAGTAATTTCAGGGGCGTATATAGAAATATTTTTAGGGGGGCCTGAACGCAAAAATTTTTCTGCTAAAATTTTTTTTTTAAGAAACTAAATTTTTTTTCACACGAAATTTTTTGCGGAACATTTTTTCTTTTGCGGAACTAAAGTTTTCCATCCTGCGAAAAATTTGTTGCGCTGATGTCTGTATATCCCTATATATGTATATGTGTTTGGGAAATTTCGGGGGGGAGGGGGTCCGGGCCCCCCTCTGCCCCCCCCCCCCCCTTATATACGCCCCTGAGTAATTTATATAGTAGATTTATCTTTTTGATATTAGTTTTTATTTTTATTATTCATTAATCAAAAACTGTTTTTATCTTATAGCATTATATAACTTTTGATTTAGGCAAAAAATTTTGATGTTATGAATATAAACTGGTTATTTTGAATAAAATGAAAATATATGTGTAAGCTTAAGCAATAAAAAACAAGATTAAAGCACAAAACATATAAAGTTAATATTTGAGTAATAAATGGTTTTTATTTTTTTCTACTATGGCGTACCTTTTTTTATGAATTTATGAACTTATGAACTTACAGGAAATTGAATGAGGATTTCAAAAAAATTGTTTCATTTTTGTGCCAAAATTGTATCATGGTTAAAAATTAAAATTAAACAAAAAACGCCATTTTTTTCAAGGATGTCATGATCCGATATAGGTCTTGATTTTTTCCCTAGAAAGTACCATCAGCCTCCAAAACATATCAAAAATTCAAATCAATCGATTCAGCCATTCCTGAGAAAAAAATGTTTTTCTGATTTTTACATATTTTGGTTTTTCTCAAAAACCATTTGAGATTGCGATCTGAAACTTTCAGCATCTTATTATTTTATCAGTACCTACAAAACCCCTATGTATCATTGAAATATGTTCCAAGGGCATTTTCACCATTCTTATACCCCTAGGGCCTTTCTATTTATTTTCTCAAATGTTGTTTTTATTTAAAATTGTCTCAGATCTTTCAGCAAACCCTGATGACGATCTATATACAGGGTGTCTCGGAAGTGGCGGGAGTAATTGTTGGGTTCGATAGAGAAAAAAATTCTGAATCGAAAGTTCCTGAGCCCAAAATTTTTTTGGGCCTTAGAAAATTAATTATTAATTAAAAACGATAGTCAATCGTCAAACCGTCAAGGAGCACGCTACAAGAGAATCACAAGTGAGTGGGGATATTTCATTAATTACATAATTAATAAAATATTTCGAATAAAACCAAAGCTCTGTCTAATGTCAGGGGAAATTCACTTTCTTTGTTTGTAATTAATATTTTATTAATTATGTAATCTATATATAATAATCTATATATAATAATTGCGGAGTGTCCGTCTGTCTGTCTGTCTGTCCGTCTGTCTGTCTGTCTGTCTGTCTGTCTGTCCGTCTGTCACGCTCTGTTTGACCAACTTCCCGTTGGAATTTTGAAACGAAATTTTGCAGTCTTATAGAGGACGTTATGGAGAGTCCCGGAAAAATACTCGGGTCCCGAAATTCCTATAACTTTTCGAGTTATTAATTCTTAAAGTTACGATTTCCCCCATAGGAAATGTATAGAGAAATATTCAAGTATTCTTTGAAGTTGTGTATTCTATGAAGGTAAACAAATCCTCAAGCAGGCACTGGATTGGAATACGTAGTAATAATAATTTTCTTTTTATAATTAAGAAAAGGCGAGGGTCCGCCGCAGGCGGACCCGAGCCAGCCTGGGGGGTCCAGGGGGCGTAGCCCCCCGTCTCAGACGCCAGCCCGTATCTCACATTTAAGAAAGGCGAGGGTCCGCCGCAGGCGGGTCCGAGCCAGCTGGTGGGGGTCCAGGGGGCGTAGCCCCCGTCTCAGACGCCAGCCCGTATCTCATATTTAAGAAAGGCGAGGGTCCGCCGCAGGCGGGCCCGAGCCAGCGGCTGGGGGGTCCAGGGGGGCGTAGCCCCCGGCTAGACGCGAAGCCCGCCGAAGGCGGGCGGCGCGGCTAGTTAATGAAATATCCCCACTCACTTGTGATTCTCTTGTAGCGCGCTCCTGATTGGCTATCGTTTTTAATTAATAACTAATTTTCTAAGGCCCAAAAAAATTTTTGGCTCAGGAACTTTCGATTCAGAATTTTTTCTCTATCGATCCCAACAATGGCTCCCGCGACTTCTGGGACAACCTGTATATCATTAAAAATAGTGTTAAAAAATAAAATTTCCTCCAATACTCATAAGAATATATAGATATGTATTTATAAAATACATAAAACAAAATAATATTATTTTAACTAATCAACTGATAATTTTTTTTGGAACCAAGTAGCTCACGGTTGGGTGAATTGGCAGAAATCGTCACGTAACAAAAAAGCATCAGTAACAAATATGTGTTACAGCGCTCGAGCGCCGGCGGAGGAAGGCGAAGCTAGCCGAAGCCTTTGCGAGGCCACGCCCCCCCCCCCCCCCCACCAGCTCGAGAGAATTCTCTTTCTATATTATTTAAATAAAAAGAAAATAATTCTTTTCTTTTTTAAATAATATTCATATTAAATTATATTTGGAGTTGAACCGTTTCTGGTAAAGGTCCCACGACCCCACACGTGTGCTTTTTTTCAAAATAAGCTAGAGGTATTTCTTAAGGTGTGCATCTCGGGGTGGGGAGATTCCAGCGGCCACAATTTTGATGCTATCGACCTCAAATTTTTTTTATATTAAAGCTATTTAAAATATCTACAACATATAGAAGCCCTTTTTTTGATTTTCGAAAAAATAAAATCTTTTTTTAGATTAATCGCATTAAATAAAAGATATTTTAAAAAAATTCGCTCTATATCTTATAGATAAATAAATTAGTAATCATTGTGTTAAAAAATAATTAATTTTTTACCCTTAATTAATTAGCTGGAATCTTTCAAATGAAATGGAATAAATCCCTTGTATTCCTATGGGAAAAACCAACGCCATCTCTTGCCGCCTAGAGTAACTCGCTACTGAATCGTCTTCTAACGGTTTTTCGAGACAATTTCACATCTCTAGATCATTCATAAATGCATTAAAAATGGATGTTGTCCAAACAGTTGAAAAAAAAAATTGAACAAACGCAAAATGCTTCTCAGATAAAAAAAATATCACAATTAAAAACAAATTTATAAAATTCAAAAAAAAAAAAATTGATTATCCGATCAATAAAACAAAGCAGAAAAATTAATAGTCGACATGAAAAATCAATTTAATAATAAAAAAAATATAAATCCATAGATTAAAGCATGTTTTGATGTCACTTTCACTAAAGAGTTGTTATAAATTTTGTTAGGGATTTTTTTTTTTTTTTGGCAACCTGCTTTTTTTTATTTTAATTTATCACCTTACTCTAAATTTACTTTTACTTAAAAAAAAACTATTTAATAGGGTTTATTAATAATATTTTGTTGACTCGTATCGTTAATCCCCGGAAATAATATTATATCTAAATTTATATGTCAGCTGTCAGCACCTCTCGTGATTTTAGAAATTGAAATTAAATTGAATTCCAATAATGTAATAATAATAATATTCAATTTAAAATGAAATTGAGAATGATTCAACCTCGGGTAGGAAAATTTATTTTAAACAGTGCGTTTGTAAAGCAAAATTTTTCGGGACATCATCAGAATTTACTTGTAAAATTTCACTCTAACCTGATGATTAGAGAAGAAAGCGTCCGGAACATAAAACAGCATAAGCATATGACGCCAAAAATTATCCTTCTCACTTCATTCATCTTCATAAATTCTCATGATCATAAATAATCCGGATCATTGATTCAAAACTCGTTTTAAGATACGCGGCGCATCAATTTCAATGGTAATTTATAAAAAAAAATCTCTTGATTTATTTTCTCTGTATTATTTTCACGCAAATCAGAAGACTTTTTCTTAATCCCCCCCCCGGGAAAAACTCTGGATCCGCCACTGCTAATAATACATGGGTCTGGCAAAGGGGAAGAGCAACAGTCACTTAAGTGATGTCAAGTGAGGCGAAAGTTGGGTTGGTGTCCACGAGCAATCAGCGTGTGGAACGTCACCCGATAGCCAGGGGTATTTAAAATCGATAATAAATTCAAAAATTCCTAAATGGCCTCTGTAGTCAAAAAGGGTAAAAAAAAAAAACACATGAATCATCAAGTCCCGGGACTGACAGATGGCGCCATGTCTATTTTGTTTTTCGGTAGTTCCAACCTTAAAAAGGTAGATTTTAAAATTTCACGACATTCGACGAATTTTAAAGTGAAATAAGATGATTCACATAAGTACGTTGTTCCGAATATTGAAATAATTCGACAAGCAGTTCAAGATTCTTCGATTTTGGTACAAATTTCCAAAATTCAGTAATCGGCGCCGACTTATATTTTAATTGTAGAGTTTGATCTTCTTGTATCTCTATTAATTCTAATTCTTCAGATGCTTTTTGGGTCATAATTATATTGGAAATGGAAAACTCATCTTGAATTATATTATGTTAATTTAAAATATTTAAAGTCTTGAAATCTATTTTGGAATTCCGTCAATACTCCTTCTAGCTTTTTTATATACTCGTTGAGTTTTTCTTGTTTAATATTGGAACAAATTTTTTTAATTCGAGGAAAATAACAAAATGTTATATTTTAAATGTCCTTTTGAAAAATCATCATAATCATCTTTTCTCGTCTGATTATTCCCGGGGTGCCGGGTCGGCGGAAATAAAGGGGTCAGCGGTTTATGAATTTTTTTTACGACCGGGAAGGAATAGAACAGGCCGGCCCGTCGCACGGTCTGACGAGGAGGAAGGAAGAGACTGACATGCAAAGAATAGGACTGCCAGTCCCAGCTCGGGTAGCTCGTGGTCGCCATCAACGTAACCACAAGACGTGGGCCCCTGAGCAAAATGTCCTTTTGAAAAATAATTTGTTAAAATATAATAAAATATTTCTAATTCTAAAAAAACAAAAATCAGTGTATTTGTTGATATTGCTTTATGTAGGGAATTTTATCTCTGAAAATCAAAGAAAAAACGCCCCCCACCGATTTTTTTTAAAATGACTTTTTTATTTTTTACGCTACGACGAGAATCCAGTTGAATTTTTTGACAATTATGTATATTTCGTTAAAAATGAATTCTACGTTGACTGTGATTTATTTTGTCAACAAAAAGCATTTTATATGACCACGATATTCGTCAAATTTGACATCTCTCTTTTTGGGATTATATTAAGAGCTTATGTAAACAACCCTCGAGCTCTGAAGCGGAATAATATTCAACAAGAAATTAAGCGAGATGGAGCAAGAAATATTATATACGAGCTTTAATGGTAAAAAAGAGCAAAGATAATTAATTCAAATTCTTTTTTTTATTAATCAATCAAATGCATTAAAAGAAAGTTTCGAGGAAGGAATTTCATGTTTTGGCCATCTTCTAAATGGAGAAGCGCCAAATAAAATTAGAGAGGGGGAGCGAGTGACCCTCTGAAGGCGAAGGTCATTGGTCATTGGACATTGCTTGGCATCGGTCATGATATTTAGAGAGAGTTGATTCGCCATTGCATTGTTGCACATGCTAATCGCATTTCACTTCCTTTCTTTCCAATCCCAATTTAATCATTTAAATGAATTTAAAAGTATTATTTTTCTTGGAGATGTTTAATTTTTTTTCGTAAAAGTTAAAATTATTTTGCCATGTTAGAGACCTGATTCATATGCAATTGCATATTCTATTTGCTAAAATCCAAAATGTACGACCCGGATAACCGAATCATACTGAAACTGCATATTTTTAGCATATTTTGTTATATGTTTTTTTTTTAATCAGGTAAAGGTACCACTCAGTGGTCACAGTGGCACTATCATAAAACTTTTACGCCAGTGGGCTAGGCAACCCAAATTACATGTCTGTGTGAGATATGCATTAGTGTGCCCGTTTTATATATGGGATGTCTAACTCAATGGCGTTAAGAAGTTTTATGATACTGCCAATATATATATGCACTTAATGGCACCTACGATCGACTTTTCGGAGGGGGGAATTCTCTCCGATGGCATTTACCCCCCCCCCCCCTCAATCAAAACCAAAAGCATGGATGATTCGAATCAGGGGCGCCCACGGGGCTTGGAGTAGTTGGTAGCGTGCCTACCTTCTAAACCGAAGGTTGCGGGTTCAGACCCCAGGCAGTCCGATGATTTTATTTAAGGCATTTGGATACCAAATGACTTAAATAGAAATGCCTGGACCCCCAATAGATAAATTAATAATTAACGGTTATCGTCAAAGTTTTAAATGGCCTAATTTGCCGAAAAGACTGTGTGAATGTGAGTTTGAATGAGAAAAAAGTGTGAATGTGGCGTATATGGGGGGGGGAGGCGAGGCCCGCCCCCCCCCCCCTAGAAATTTCCCAAACACATATACATATGTAGAGATATATACAGACATCAGCGCAACAAATTTTTCCGCAGGATGGAAAACTTGGAAAAAATGTTCCGCAAAAAATTTCGTGTGGAAAAAATGTAGTTTCTTAAAAAAAAAAACTTTTTTCTGAAAGAAAATGAACAGTAGCATCATTTATACCAAAAACTGAATTTTTTGGACGCAGAGAGGCCTAAACGTGGAGAAACATCGAAAACTCGGAACTCGTTGAGAGAAGCGAATCCCTTCCCCCCCCAAACTGCCAACAGACCTCATATTTTAGAAATTTAAGAAAATAAATATTAGGTAAATACAAAAATATATGTTATATGCAGAGAAAGTCTTCCCGGGTTATATATTAAATACAAGGCCCCCTCCAGAAATAAAATTTTATTTAATATTATTATTATTTTTTTTTTTTTAAGGTCTTTTTCGGCATCTACCCTGGTAGGAATACACAATTGGGCCAAGCCTCGGGCCAGGCTTGGACCAATCGTGCCGAGCATTGGGCGAGGTTTGGGGCAAGCCTTGTCTAACAATTGGGCCAGGCTTGGCTCAAGCCTTGGAATGATAACAATGTACCCAGTCTTGGGAATCAAAAAAACCAAGGATGGCCCAAGCCTTGGAAAACAAAAAATGGATGGTTGATCCAAGCCTCGTGTTTCTCGAGAGATTTGAACTCGAGCTTTTTGGTTTTGTTCTTCATTTGTTCAATGCCTTTACGCTCTCGTACACAGTTGTTATATTGATATGACTCTCTTTTAAGCTATTTGATTTGCCTTTTATTTTAGCTAAATAAACTTTATCAAACAATCACCAGATTTAAAATATATATTACTGTTTTTTTCAATTAATAGCACTTGATTTAATTTAATTTTTATTTTTTTAAATTATATGATGGGTCAATTAACCATTGGGCCAAGCCTGGTCCGAGGCTTGGCCCATGGTCACTACCCAAGGCTCGGTAATACCATTGGGCCAAGCCTCGGTTCAGGCTTGGCCAATGGTGACTTCCCAAGGCTCGGTTTAAAAATATAATACCATTGGGCCAAGCCTCGGTCCAGGCTTGGCCCAATGGTCACTACTCAAGGCTTGGCCAAATGACAACTGGCCCAAGGTTCGGCCAATTGTCAGCATTGGCAATTCCACGGTAAGGCCATTTAGACCCCAGACCCTATTTATTTCAAATGATTTGTAGTCAAATCAAATGAAATAAATTTTTTTCGCTTGGGACGGGAAGCGAACCCAGGACTCCGGCGTGAGAAGCTAATGTCTTCTCTCTGAGCCACGGGTCAAGGACATTTAATATTATTAATTACTAAAAAAATAAATCACGATTAATCCGAAAAATGTCTTGTACTTTTAATCGAGAATCGTAATTTTTTTTCAAGTTATTTATTATTTTTCCCTCCAAATTTGATATTTTTCTAAGGGGGTTTGAACATTTAAAAAGATATCAGGATATTTACTTTATAAATATGACGCAGTTTTTTAAGCACGTAATTTGTAAACCGTTTTATAATTTCTATCCATTACTAAATAAAAGAGCTTTTGTATAAAAATAAAAAAATTCACCAAGATTTTGAAATTAATTTATAACATAATCTAATTTCCATATTAAGACGGACGTCATTTTGATGACCACATTTAAATTTTCTCTTTATGTTGAAAGAAAAAAAAAATTATTATTTCACTTTACTACACAAATAATCAGATAATCTTTAAACTTTATGACTGAATTTCATTTTTTTTTTTTTTTTTTTCAAACCGGAAATCAAATAATTAATTTTTATTTGTTACCTAACGAGACTTGAAGAGATCATTTTATTTTTTTTTGTTCTATCGAGAAAAGAATGATCGTTAGTATTTTTTGTTTGTGGTGCTCCTTTGTAATTATTGTATTGTAATATTAAAAAGTGTTACGTGTATTGATAGAGAAATCTGTTGGGATGAGCAACTCCCTTTCTAGGCGGATTTTTTGTGATAAGCACCCCGAGTCCCTCCGATTTGTGACGTTTTATAAAATAATTGAAATAAAAGTTGCTGATCTGTTAAATGGAATTAATATTTTTTTTTTTTTTCTTTTCTTCTTTAGAAAGGAAAATGCTTATTCTTCCTTATTAATACATTTTTTGATTAATATAAATATTGACCGGTTAATCAAGCTATTTTTTAAGATACGGAAAAATTTTATTTCCTCGTCAAAGTAATTAATTTTGCTCTAAATTTCAATGCAATGTTTTTTTTTTAAATCGATTTTAGATAAATTGTGGAAAAATATAGTTTTTTAAATTAAATGCTTTTATTTAAAGTCCGCGTCTCGAAAAGCCGTTAAAAGACCATTCACTACCGAGTTACTCTAGGCGACAAGAGATGGCGTTAGTTTTTCCCATAGGAATACAAGGGATTTATTTCATTTCATTTGAAAGATTCCAGCTAATTAATTAAGGGTAGAAAATTAATTATTTTTTAACACAATGATTACTAATTTAATTATCTACAACTTGTAGAGCTCCTTTTTTAAAAATATCTTTTATTTAATGCGATTAATCTAAAAAAAAATTTATTTTTTCTAAAATCAAAAAAAAGGGCTTCTACAAGTTGTAGATATTTTAAATAGCTTTAATTTAAAAAAAAATTTGAGGTCGATAGCTTCAAAATTGTGGCACCTGGAAACTCCCAAAATTAGCACCCCAGACGCGCACCTTATAAGGTGGCTTATAGGCTATCAATGAGCGCCCCACGCTTTTATTTGAAGTCAAATATTCAACAATTTTAACAACAAAAATGAAATTATTTCTCTCTTTTTAGTTTTTTTTTTTTTTTTTTTTTTTTTTTTAAACATTCACACTTTTTTCTCACTCACACACACATTCACACAGTCTTTTCGGCAACTCAGGCCATTTAAGACTTTGACGATAACCGTTATGAATATATATTATTTGGGGTCCAGGCATTCTTATTTAAGCCATTTGGTATCCAAATGGCTTAAATAAAATCATCGGACTGCCTGGGGTCCGAACCCGCGACTTTTGTATACGAGGTTAGCACGCTAACCTCTACGCCAAACCCCGAGGGCCTCTTTTTAGTTAAATTTTTAAATAAAAGTTTATATATTAAAAACAACTATTTTCTATAAAATGCGAGTTAAATTGATTTTCTTATTAGATTTCAAAAATTTTATTTGAATTGGTTTACTGTACACAAGATTGATTGAATTAAATATTTGGATAGGTGACCTATCAAAGTCAAATATTTTTTGATGCATAAAATTTTAGGTTATGAGAAGGAAGGGGAGGGGGAGCCAAATTCTTTTATAAAAAATTCGTCAAATTTTATAACATTTAAAATGGCAAAATAAATAAAATTATTTTTAGATGTGGGACAGCTTGAAACTGCTGCTGTTTAGTAAAACTATACGGAAAAGTTGATTAAAATATATCTTTGCGATCAATTTTGAAACGTTTGAGAATTCATTATTTTTATAAATAACGGGGATAAGTCAGAATGTTTTATGGCTTTTACAATCTAATTTAAAAAAAAAAATATCAATACAAAAAACTGTTTTATAATTAATAAAGTGGAAAGTGATTCAACGGGATTTAAAGAGAGAGAGAGAGAGAGAGAGATAGAGATATCCCTTCTGGCAAGGACGACGATAGCCGAGAATATCGCAAATATCAGTGAGATATTATTGGCCTATATTCATTCAGGGAAATTTTCTTCTCTTCCCCAAGGGATCTCTTTCTCTTTTTTTAACATGTTCGTATTAATACAATTAAAATAGCCGGTTCTAGGTTAGATTGCCTATCTACAGGCGTTAATGAGATTTTCTTTTATTGCAATTGGTGCAGCCCCCCCCCCCACTACTAGTCTAATTTAATAGGTGTCAAAAATAATTGACTTTGATAGGTTACCTATCCAAATTTTTAAACCAATCAATCTTGTCTCATTATTATGCAAAATACAATATTATAAATATGCAAATATGTAAATTGCATGTTAAATATACTATTAATATTAATATTATCACTTTGAATAGACGTGAAAAATTAAATTTTTGAAATAAATCTGAAACAAACAAAAAATAAATATAATAATAATTAATAATCAAAGTGAATGGATGGAAAATTATAATCAGAAGACAAGGGCGGATACAAGGGGAGGTAAAGGGGGTAATTACCCCCCCCCCCCCCGAGATTTGAAAAAAAACTTTTTTATGTAAAAAAAATTATTTTAAATGTAAAATTTTAAAAACTAATATTTAAAAATTCGATTTGTATTAAATACAAATCAATTTAAAACGGACGGGAAAAAAATTTCGGTTCCGCGAAAGAGGGAATGTTCCGCGGGCGACACATGGAAAAAATTTTGGTTCTGCGGGAGGCAAAAATTTTCCGTCTCTAAAAAAAAGGCAAAATATTTTTACGGACGGGAAAAAAATTTTTGGTTCCGAAAAAAAAATCCCGGTTCCGCGAAAGAGGGCATGTTCCGCGGGCAGCACATTTAAAAAATTTCAGTTCCGCGAAAAAAAATTTTGTTTCCGCGGGTGGCAAAAAATTAGCGTAAAAATATTTTTTCGCAGAAAAATTTTTGAGATTACCCCCCCCCCCCCCGAGAAACACCTCTGGATCCGCCCTTCTCAGAAGATCACGACAAACCTGATGTATTTTGATTTAACGATTATTGTTTTTTTTTTTTTTCCTAAATCGTGGTTAATTTTAGCAAATGATGATATCATGAATTACAATAAAATACAACGTTTCGGCTGCTAATTCTGCAACCGTCATCAGGTAGATGTATTCACTTTGAACAACCAACACTAACTGAGCGAAGCGAAGTTAGCCATGCATTTAAATAATACCTAACCTCTATGGTTTAGTTGTCTTTTATGGCTCTGATTGTTACGAATATTTTTATAATATGATCATTAAATAAATAATAATAATAAAGAAAATTAATACAAAAATGAAAATAATTCCTAAAACTTAATTTATCTTTTTTAATGTCGATATTATTTTAATGGAGGTGGATTGAGAGAAAATGGCGGCATAAGGTGGTCATCTACGGCATAAGTTTGAAACGAACAGAATGCAAGTTATGCTAGCGTGCAAAAAATGAAACGAACAGAAAGAAGGGCAAAATTTATAAATTATCTAGCAATGGAAAACGAAAAGCAAAGGGCTATATATTGGGGGACCAGGCATATTTGTTTATATTCTTTGGTATCCAAATGACTGCCCGAGGTCCGAACCCCCTCCTCTTGGCTTTTAGATTATTAATATTAACATTTGTCAACATCTCTAACCTCTCGGCCATGGAAGGAGTGGGGAACAAATAATAAACAAAAATTAACCAATTTAATAAATATATAGAGAAAAAAAGTTGATTTGAATAATAAAAAAGAAGGAAGTTTTTTATTATTCAAAAGATATTACCAGCAAATCGGGAAAAGTATCTAACGATAAATAAAATTGAATTATTGGACTATATTTGCATACGAAATTCAATGAGTTGTATAATTAAAAAATAAAAAATAAAAACTCCCAACTACATATTTATGAGTTGTTTAATCAAACAAGTTGTTAATTTGAAATTGATTTTGCACCGTTTCTAGTTGCTCTACTATAATTTGCCGTCGTCCCGAGAGCCATAAGGAAGCTGAGCCTGGACCAGAAAGACTTTCTTTCCATATGGAGAGAGAGAGAGAGATGCGGGAAACGGAATGCCAAGATCAAGATTAACGAGATGGAAGCCATTGCGCAATACAATGTCCAAATTTTTATATTCCATTTAATATTTAAATGTATATTAAACAAGATCATTAAGAAAATTGGTTATGTATTACGGTAGCTTATAAAGGATATAAAGTAAAAAAAATAAAAAGTAAGGATAATATTCAAAAATTCCCGTACGGTTCAATCGACTTGTTAAAGTGACAGACAGGATTCAATATATAACGGATAGATTCGAAAATTACTGTAGGGATTTTCATGGAGTTAATTCCATGAGTTAATATTAATAAAATCCTTTAAAAAGGATTAGCGATCAGATCCGCAGATCTGAGCAGTTCGGATACGAATTCGATCCGGCTGCTGCAAAAGGATCCGAGAAACTCGGACGATCCGACCCACTAATCCGATCCGATTTACAAAAAAGATCGCGCATCCGATCCTCAAATCCAGATCCGCGATGCGAAAATCCGATCCGGACTTTAGGGTTTTGGATGAATCAAATCAAAAAGTAAAAAATTATAAAGGATTGGGAGTCCTTTGAAAATGGTCGCAAAAACCGAAAAGGATTAACGATCCACTCCTAGATTCAGAGAGCTAAAATGATTTCGATCCAGGTCCAAGATCCTCCCCAAATAAAGCATTTCGATCCAGGATCTGATCTGGATCGAAATGCTTTATTTGGGGAGGATCTTGGACCTGGATCAAAATCATTTTAGCCCTCTGAATCTAATCCAGATCAGTAATTCCTTGTTCGAATCCGATTATTCGATTAATTGTTCCAGAGAAATATCAAATTCATTATATCATAGAACTGCAACCAAAAAAAAAATCGGACATTAAGACGTCGAAGGGACGATGCTGCAAATTTGGGGCATCGTAAAACGTCCCTGCGGCGTTGTAATGTCCGATTTTTGGGTTGCAGTGCTATGTGGTGATAGATAAACAATTTTAAAAATTCAGAGAAAAAATAGTTTGTCCCAAAAAATGTTTTACTATTTTAATGCAATCACAATAATAGATAAACTGTTGGAATTTTTTTTTTTTACAATACCCAAATAATTCATATTCCTTAAGGGTAAAAGAATTTTAACCTCACAAAAACTTTGATTATTTTGTTAAATAACTCTTTAAAATATTCAAGATATCGAAATGACGCTTTCATAATAGTAATCAGTAAAATTCCAATATTGAATTCATATATAACTTGTGTCATAATGTTTGCCAGAAGCGCGACAACTTGACACAATCAAACAAATCGATTTTAGCGAAAATTAACCTGGAGCTTAAACATTCTAGAGTTTATTTATAAAATTATACAAGATCCTGATTAGACTAATTTCATTTTTTTCGTTTATTATAGGAAAATAATAAAAAAAGATTTGGTGTGCACACAACTTTCTTGTACCTACAGTAATTGAAAGTTGTGTTCAAACCAGATTTTTAGAGTCAACATATATTTAGTTTCCGGAAGTAGCTACATTAAAATTCAAGGTATAAAAAATTTATAAACATAGAAAATTATTAGACTCCGAACCCGCGACCCTTGATAAAATTTAGAAGCAAAAAAAATTACAGTATTTTTCGTTAATTAAAATCGTTTTGAACAATAGCGTGCACAAAACGTCCAAAACAAGCTTTCTGATTGTTTGATAATAATTGTCGAAGTGACGTTTAGACCTCGAAACGAAAAATAAGCAGAGAAAAATATTTATATTTGTTTCTCCTTATTTCCTCTGAAGTACAAATCAAGTTTGCCTCAAACAGATTTAAGGACAAAATGAGAATATACATTTTAAAGAGTATCTAAAAAAATAATTGATTTATAAATTTTAAATTTTAAATTTACAGATGCTGGACGGTAAATTTAATCTTCAATTCAGATGTTCCTTTCTCGGCTCTCTTGGTTGAATTTGGGTGGTAGGTTTTTCAAATTTTTTAATAAAATTTTTGAATTTTATATAGAAATGTAGAAATGTAGACCAATAATAAAATTCAAAAATTTTAAAGTGAAAACTACCACCCAAATTCAACTAAAGAGCCGAGAAAGGAACGTCTTTGAAATTGAAAGATTATAAATTTAATCAAAATATTGAGGTCCTCCGAATTAAGAAAAAAAGTGGTTTTCGCGACATGGTCTGTCTATATGTGTGTATTGTGTCTGAGAACTTAATATCCCTCAAGAACGAAAGAGCTAGAAGATAGAATTTTATATTTAAATAAGGTACCCCCCTGGGACATGACATGAAGCTTTTGAACAAAATCGGCCAAAAATTACTAATACTTTACTGATTTCTTTTTCAGTTTCTTTCAGTTCCTCAAAATTCGCTGTAACGATTTTGATTAAAATTCAAAAATCAATTATTTTTAGATGCTCTTTAAAATGTATATTCTCATTTTTTTTTTTTTTTTTTTTTTTCTCTCAAAATTGTTTGAAGATCCCTTTACTCTTATACTTCTTAGGAAGATATGAGAAATGATTGGCATGGTAACAAAATATAAATATATATTCCCCATGTTTATAAATTTTATTAAGCCCTCAGGGCTTGGTGCTTAAGGGTTAGCGTGTTTAACCTCGTATACCAAACAATCGCGGGTCCGGACCCCAGGCAGTCCGATGATTTTATTTAAGCCATTTGGATACCAAATGGCTTAAATAAAAATATCCTGGACCCCAAATAATATATATTCATAACGGTTATCGTCAAAGTCTTAAATGGTTTAAGTTGCCGAAAGACTGTGTGAATGTGTGTGTGAGTGTGTGTGTGTGAATGAGAAAAAAGTGTGAGTGTTTTTTGAAAAAGAAAAAGAATATACGTATCATCGGAACTAAATTTATCTAGACACAAAAAAATCTGGTGCAACCAATTCACACAGATTTTTTACATCTGTCAAGATGTAATTAGAGGATTTCGGACCGTCCTCATTATATTTATGAGGGAATCAAACCCACGTTCTCACGTGATTAATTTGACACTCTTCTGTCAATGATGTTAAACTCTTTGCCAATTATACAAGCATATTTATCGTCAAAAACATTTTGTAATCCGCCTCCAACTGTCAACATATTTATATTAATAGATAAT
>JAKCPI010006747.1:0-13132 GCA_023213315.1 Euborellia annulipes | reverse complement strand
AAATGTGCTTCAAACAATTTTGAGAGCAAAATGAGAATATTCATTTTAAAGAGCAACTAAAAAATAAGATTTATTAATTTTAATCAAAATCAAAATATAAATACATCAGTAAAGTTAATGTGTGGAGAAAAGAATAGCAACTATTCGTTTATTAGGTCCTCTATGCGGACGTTTCGGTTTTGATCAAGAGCATCGTCAGAGTCAGGCATACAATTAAATATTCATTCATGACAGCCTTAGGGGCCATCCATAAATTACGTCACACGAATTGCAAGACTTTTAACCCCCTCCCCCATCCTTGTCACAGGTTGTCACATTTTTAAAATCCCTCCCCCTGATGTGACGTCACACATTTTCCAATTTTATCAATAATAGACACCTAATTATGCTAATTAAAAATACAAAAATTAATCATCTTGTGTCCATCAACTTTGGACCCACTATTAAAAAATATAGATTGCGTTCGTAAATATTAAAAAAATTTTTGTTCACCTATAAATTTCGCGTTTTGGCATCTCGAATTTGAAATGTGACGTCACAAGGTTTTTCACCCCCCTGCCCCTTGTCACATAATGTCACATTCTGGTGATACCCTCCCCCCTTTTAGGTGTGACGTAATTAATGGATGGCCCCTTAGGATGGTCTTGATCAAGACCGAAACGATAGCTTTTTCCATCACACATTAATGATTATCCCATCTTGTAAAATCAGTAAAGCTCTTTTATTTAAAAGCTTCGTGTTTCATACCAGTGGAGTTCCTTAAACTTAAATATCAAATTTCAATCTCGTAACTCATTTCTTTTCTATTATTTTAACCGCACACAGATACTTTTTCTCAAAACATGTATTTCCATCAAAATCTCGGCATTTTGACATGAAAAAAATGTTTCATTTTTTTTTTCGCCTGCTATTAAAAAAATAAAATGAGGCGTGGCCCAACAATTATTTATTTATTCTTTTTTTATTAAATTTATTTGTTTATTTTTTATTAACATTATCAATTTTTCTATATATCTATATATCTCATTTATTTATTTATTATTTTTTTTTTTTATATTATTTTTTTCACAATTGATTTAATTTTAATTTTATTCACTTTATTATTTATAATTTCATATTCAAAAAATTATTCTCTGCCAATCATAATATATATATAATAATCTATTATATTCCATCATATTTTATTATTATATTAAATAAAACTCTTTTTTTTAATTTTATTATTTCAATTTTATTTTTTTTTTTTGTTATTATCTCTCGCTAAAAAATATTTAATTAAAAATATTTCAAATTATTTGAGATAAATTGATAAATAATGAATCTTAATTGATATTTAATGAAACATGAAGCTTTTCATTTTATGATAAAAATTGGCCTGGAGAGAGGGAGGGGGAGGGGAGGGGAGGGGGAGGGGGCGCAAATCAACTTGATTATTAATTAAAATTTTTCATTATAGCTAATAGTATAGGATTTTTTCTCTCTTTTTTTTAGTGACCGAGAGATAGTTTGCGAGATCAATTGTAACGAAACACAAACGACAAGTGAGTGGGAAATTAATGATTCCTTGACAAAAGAGATAAGATCATCGCTGATGCTAACGAAAAAGTCTGATTGCGAACACCTGGGAGGTAAATCTTAGTTTTTTCGAATAATTTTGATTTTCATAGCCGCTTTGAGTGGACGCTTTTTTTACTTTCTTTTACCTCTATATAGGTTAATATATATAGAGACAAAGTATTGGATTCATGTCAAAAATTCGATGTCGAGATTTTGACGGATATACACGTTTTGAGGTCCCCTGATTCCAAAAAAAGTCGTTTTTGTAACATCTGTAACACTTCCTTGACTCAAAAACTTTAAAGCCTAAGCGTTAACATTTAATCAATAGTGTTACAAAATAATGTCATGTCTAGAGGTGACTTTAATATTTTAATGCCGTATTTAATGCATAAAAATGACGTCTTTAACCTTTAAATGTGAGGTTATGATTTTGACAGCTTTGAGGTATTTATTATGCTGGTGTTATTACTTTACCTTTTAACACCCAATGTATGATGTTAAATTTTAACGTCTTTTTTTTAGACCTGAAAGAGTTTTCAGAAATGTTTGTTGATATTGTATCAATCATTAATATAATTTTGACAAGTATCGCCTCCTTAAGTACAGAATCCATGCCAAATTGCTTCGAAAAATTTGGCTTAAATGAAAAAGATTTAAAAAAAAAAAAAAAATTAGAATGAAAATACCCCTCTTATCCGGCCTCGGATAAACCGGCCTATCCTATTAGTATTCTAAATTACATATAGTGATCATACACATGATGATCCATTATTACAAATATTATAGACTATATAAATGAGTTTTTTTGCATTTTAATTAAACTGTGCGGTGCAAAATTGTGCACTATGTTAGTTCAAATGGTGAAGAGGGAGTGATGTTTGTTTACTCGCTTGCTTCCCAGTCTATTTTTTTATTACATATTCCTGAGATCTCTTAAACAAAAATGAGCGAATTAGCAAAACGAAAACGTTTTAAGAAAATGAATGAAAATCAATTTTTTTTCCGAAACATCGGATTAACCGGTCAAACGGGTATCCGGACAGGGTC
This sequence comes from Euborellia annulipes, assembly GCA_023213315.1. Lineage (NCBI taxonomy): Eukaryota > Metazoa > Arthropoda > Insecta > Dermaptera > Anisolabididae > Euborellia > Euborellia annulipes. Next base: position 10,525 of record JAKCPI010006747.1, on the reverse strand, counting down.
TCGGTTAACTAATTTGGTACGGAGAGAACAAAATTAACAAAAAACAAACAATTGGCACAAGACATTAATATTTTTTATCTTTTCGTTGGCTGCCTTCTTTGAGACTCTTTGTTTCTCTCTCACTCTATAATTATAAAATTATCTAAGATTATACACATTTTCGCCTGAAATAATTGATTTATTCTTAGATAACATAAAAAAAAACCGAAAGAGAAAAGCTATTAGCTTAGATTCTAAATACTGACCCGTTGGTTGATTGAAAAAGATGAAGAAAAAAAAAAGAGGATGCTTACCTGAAACAAAAAGAAAAAAATATTAGAAAAAAATCTTTTTTTTTTTTTTTGGTAAATGCAATTCATTTAATCAATCAAAATTATAGTGGAGGAATTTTGTTAAAAAAAAAAAATAGGCGATAGATATTGAGCTTGTCCATCTTCAGGAATAATATAAATACACTGACTGTGAGTGTACAATACAGTACATTTCTTTTCTTTTTTTTTTTAATTTTTCTTTCGGCATCTAAGGCATTTTATCCTATTCAATTTAAATATTATACATTTTTTTCGGAATGCGAACCCTGGACCTCTTAGCCAAGGTCAAGTTCAAAGACGTACAGTACATACAATCTTGTGTTTTTTTAAATTTAGATTACCTGGATTCATAAGACATTACCAAGGCTCAGTGCCAATCAAGGGCGGACACAAAGGAGTTTTTAGTGGTGTGACTGCTCGCACAGTACACAACTTTCTCTTACTTTCTTTAATTTAAAGTTGCATTCTGTACTTGTTTACCGAGTCGAAATAGATCTGTAGTTGAGGCATTAATTGAATATTAATATATAAAGCTATAATATTATGAGGATGTGTAGTGTGTTGGCAGCCAAAGGTGAAAAATGAAAGATTATATATTTTGTCGTCGTGTCGTTTCGAATGCCCTTCGCACTCATCATCAGGTCAAAATAGTTGTCAGGTTAGAAGTGTAGAAATATTTTTGTTTTAAAATTCTCTTTACCGTTAAGTTTTTTTTTTTTTTTTTATTTTTATTACTATATATGCAGTTTGAAATAATAATAATAATAGGAAATTGGCAACAATGATTTAATCATGCTACAGGTCTGGCCAGGGGCGTGTATAGAATTTTTTTTTGGGGGGCGACTCTTTTTTAAATATCCCCCTCCCCCACACAAAAAATATTTTTACATTACCTGAGCCCCTAGGGGCCCGGACCCTCTCAAAGACTAATTTTCATAAAAAAATTCAAATTTTTCGTTTTACCTTTTTTTTAGTAAATTCTCCCCTCGTAACTCAAATCACTCCATTGTTTTCCTGTTGCGAATATCATTTGACCCAAGTATTGCTGTGGATATTTAATTAGGATTTCAGAAAGAACATTCCGCTTTTAATTCTTCTAATTTTTAATAAAAGCCTTCACTTCTTCCCTGTATTTAATTTGACTTCTTCCGTAAGTTCATTAATTCGTCAGTTCTTTGTGTCCGTAAAATAAAATGAAATGTTGAACATAGGAACAACATAGCAAGATCGAAATATATCACATCCCACATCGGTCTTGAATACAATTCCATTTATCGTAGCATTCTCTCGTGTTATTTCATCTTCAACGGTTGCCTCGCTCTAAGAAATAATAGCAAAGTATTTAAGGGATCAAATAGGCTCAGAGCTGCTTGCTTTCAATTTATAAAAAAAAAAAAATTTTTTTTTACCGGTGTCTGCGTGTGTCCCTCTACCTACTTTCTAGGAGCAGATGTTTTTGCTCCTTTATTCTTTCCTTTACATACCGGGTGTTTCTTTTATCCTATTCACACTGCTTGAGCTTTAAGGGCTCTCTCTCTCTCTCATTGAAAAGGGCCGAAGAAAAAGAAAACAGAAATAGAGAAGAAGAAAAAAAATACTCTTTTTCCTGACTTTTGCAAAGAATTTAGGGATTTTTTTTTTTAAATTATAATAAAAAGAGTGAGTGAGGTTAAATATTAATCGACAGGAAATAATTATAATTTACCTGTTTGAATTTAGAGAAAAATAATTTTATTTTACAAAATCCATGATAACAGCTCTGTCTGTCTGACAGTGGACAAAATAACTTAAGAACAAAAAGAGCTACCAGGTTGAAATTTTATATTTAAGTTGGGCATGAAGAAATGGTTGCCATGCTAAGAAAATATAAATATTTTACATCTTGAATTCTTACCTTTGGCAAGAGAGAGTTATGTGCTGTGCGACCAGTCACACCAGATTTTTGTTCTACCACGAACACCAAATTTTTTTTTTTATTCTAATTTGAACCTTGTCAGATGTATACTACAGTGAAGGATCAGAATTTGTATATGTTATTTAAGGGAGAAGATTTTTTGTAGAGAAAAGGCGGGGGAAGTAGTGGCAGATTCAGGGAGGGGACTAATACTGATTTAATTCCGGATTGAAATTAGCAATACATTTCTATTTTTTCCCCTTATGTTTTGTTTTGTTGTATTTGTTGTTATTGTATTGTGTTTGTTGGACCTAGCCACCGAGGACTCTTGCCTCTAAGCAGGTCGTAATAAAATTTATTTATTTATTTATAAAAATTAACTTTTGCAAGCATAATTCTTGCTCAAAGAGGGGCCTTCTGGGATAGATATTGATATTCATGACTGTAGGAGCAGTGTATTATATAATATAATATAATAAATATTGTTGGCACACAAAATTTTGAATTCTTTTTAATGTTGGGTTGCGAGGATGCAGCCAAAGAGGTTTTGGACCAATGAAAATACCAATTCCAATAAGAGACGTTTCTTTAAATTTTAAAATCAAATTAACATTTTAACGTTTTATTGAAATCAAAATTAGATTTTACACTTTATGTGCATTTTGGCATTGCTGCCATCCTCAGAAGTGATTGACATTTGATTACATATAGAGAATGCGTTCTTACAAAGTCTTTTCTATTATGTTTTAAGACTTCTAAGGATGGCAGGCAGCAATGCCGAAATGCACCATGAAGTGTAAAATCTAATTTTGATTTCAATAAAACGTTAAAATTTGAGTTAATTTGATTTTAAACATTTGGCCAAGTCGGTTTTTAAAAAATTCAATTTCAAGGGCAATGGCTCAGAGAGTTTCGAAGTATTTAGCCTCGAAATTGAATTTTTTCAAAACCGACTTGGTCAAATGTTTAAAATCAAATGACACATATTCATTGTTCCTATTAAATATAAACATGAAAATTCCTGAACGACTGAAGATGGCAAAATGAAAATCGTCTCTTATTGGAATTGGTATTTTCATTGGTCCAAAACCTTTGGCTGCATCCTTGCAACCCAACATTACAATATCTACAGCCACTAACTCAACCTCTGAATTCTTTTTTAAACTATCGGCATTTGTAGGCGTTCAAACGGCATAATAATAGTTGTGACGCAGACATATCTAATTCATTTACTCTTTGTCTTTTTACTTTCTCTTTTCTGTTATATATATGTTTAGAAAGAGAGATCGTGTCAAAAATTCGATGGAAATAGAGGGTTCTACAAAATGCTGGTCAATCAATCTATGTCTAAAGCTGTGTGTGTGTTTGTAGTAACATGGCAAGAGTTAAAATTACTTATTTAAATTTGAAACCTCCCTGGGATTAGTGTCACGTCCCTTTTTGAACAAAATTAACCAAAGAGTACTATTACTTTACTGATGTACTTTTTCGATTTTCTCAAAATTCACTCTAATGATTTTGATTTAAAATTCACAAATCAATTAATTTTTAGAAGCTCTTCAAAATGTATATTGCTCTTAACATTATTTGAAGCACACTTTACTCTTGGTACATTTGGCATTCAAATGGCTTAAATACTCTTGTAGTACTTCATAGCAAAGATCGAAATATAAATATGACTACCAAAATTCTGGTTGTAGTCTATTATTGGAAACTAAATACGTATATCTCAGCACAAAAAGATCTGGCTGGTGTGAGAGAGCAGCTCACAGTTTAGAAATAATAATAAATTTCGGTCTATTTTTATTATTTTATCAACATTGCCACTATTTCTTGACTTTCAACTTGAAATTTTTTGAATTCTTCATCACTCTACATCTACCCTTAAAAGACAATGTTCCTAAAATTCATATCTAATCAAACATTATTTATTTATTTATTTAGTTAAAAAAAAAGAATACTAATAATAATGGAAATTTTCATTAATTTATCTAATATTATTTTAATAAATATTTACTTGCTAAATTTCTATCGTTATTTGTTCAGCTGAGAGAGAGAGAGAGAGAGAGAGAGGGTGGCTAAATAATAAATAAATAAATTTTCTTGGAATTCGCCTATTTTGATAATAATAAATCTATTTGCCAAAAAATACAAACTTGGTGAAATTAAATTAACTATGAAACGTCCCCCCCCCCCACATTGAACAGTTTGAAAGAGTGACAGGCGAATGGACACCCAACTCACCAAAAAATAATCAATAAATTATTTATTTTTTTTGGGGTATTATAAGAAAAGAAAAGAAATAATAAATAGGCATCAAAATTTTTGTTGTTTGTTTGTTTCCTCTACAAAATATACCTTGGAATGTTGGAGAGTCCAGTCATATCTCTCCAACAAAAAAAAGGCTCTTAAATTCAACAAAAAATTCATTTTTTTTTGTTGTTGCTCTTTTGTTGTGGATGCAAAAGCCCCTCAGGGGCAAGGATCAACAAAAAAACACAATGCAATCAATATGTGTATAATAATTTCGAAAAAAAAAATAAATGATGATTATATTTAATTATAGTAAATGGTCAATGGCATCCCGATTACGTCATCAATTTTAAACTCTAGTTGGGCTTTAAGCGAAATATCTAGTCTTAAAAGGTTGTTGTTTACTCTTTTTGGTTTTTGAGACATTTCGATATCATTCGCGTTCTTCTTCAGGCCTAATTTTTTATTAAAATATTAATTTTTCGCTTTAATTAATTAGCTGGAATCTTTCAAATGAAATGGAATAAAATGCTATGGGCAGAACTAACGCCATCTCTTGCCGCCTAGAGTAACCAGCTTCTCAATAGGCTATTAACGATTTTTCAAGACTCGCCCCTTAATATGAAGAGATGTATATTCCTGTCAAATTGGGATGCACCAGGGTCAATGAAACACCCATCTTCAGGGACCAATAAGTGAAGATGGCCTAACGCACACCGCACGAGCAAAAATGTTTGCGAACAAAACGTTTTTGCCTAAAACTGTTTTTTCAATGATTTTCTATGGGTCAACGCACCCTGAAGAGACAAAACACAATCGGGCATGAACAAAATGTTTTGTCTGAAAACGTTTTTGCTCGTTCGGTGTGCGTTGGCATCGAGCAAAACGTTTTGCTCGTGGACAAAACATTTTGTTCGAAAATGTTTTTTCTCGTTTGGTGTGCTTTGAGCCTAAATTTAGACCGAAACGTTTCAAAGTGGGCGTTTGACACTGGTACATCCCAATATGACTGATATCTCCTTCCCTTGATTATAATTTAATCATAGCCATAATTTTTAGACTTCAAAATCACAACATGATCGGTTACAAAAAAATTCCCTGGCTTAAGAAAATATTTTTAATAAATACCACTGTGCCCAAATAATCCCGAATCTGTCTATTTAAACTACACAGATAATTATTTTCGCCGAAATATTTTTTTCGCACTATTACAGGCATCCATGTCTAATTTCAAGTCACAAATGTCATTAAAATTTGAGTTACGCTTGATTTTGTAGTGAATTTTTAGATTTTCACAAAATCTGAAATTATTCAAAAAACGAATGCGATTAAGTTTTGTTTTCTGAAAGGAATAACCGTTGAGATTGTTGAAGAAGGCTTTCGTGGAGCTCTATCAAAAACAACAACATAATGTTCAAACAAGGCAGACAACTCGTTGAAGACGAAGAGCGTCCACGACAAGTGATGAGCAAGCAACACGTCAGTCAAATCAAGGAATTTGTTCTTGCAAACCATCGATTCACAATAAGAGACCTTGCTGATGATCCTGACATATAAAAGGATCAGTAGCGCCATTTTCTTGCCAAAAATGGGACAAATATCGTTCCAGAACCACCGTAATAGCCTGTTTTAATTCCGTGTGACTTCTGGTTATTCGCTAATCTCAAAAGACCTCGTTTTGAGTCGATTGATGAGATAAAAGCCGAATCAAAGAAGGCGTTGAAGCCAATTTCGGAAAATGACTATGTGGAGTGCTTTCGCTCAGGGGCCCACTCTTGTGGGTAAGTGGATGGCGACCACGAGCTACCCGAGCTGGAACAGGCAGTCCTTCTGTTCTTTGTATATCTGTCCCTTCCTTCCTTTTTTCAACAGGCGTCAGACCGTGCCCGCCTGGTCTATTCCTTCCCGGTCGATGGTGATAGGGGTGTAGGGAAAGAGTGAGGTCCGCCGACCCCGAATCGCGGGAATAAGGCGAGGAGAGAAGATGAAGAAGAAGAAGACAATGTGGAGTGGCTTCGAGGAGGAAAAAAAACGTTAGAATAAGATGGGGAGTACTTTGAAGGCGATGAAATAGATTTTTACAACAAAATTGCAGGTATTTTTGGCCACAGTGGTAAATTACGTGAATTAATCCTTTTTCATTCATTTAGTTGTAGAAAAATAAGGCAGGAGTTGGTCTCTGTCTCTTTTTCTTTCTTTCTTTCTTATGTCTAGATGACTCTTTAATATATCTAAAATAATGCACATATTTTTAAATAAGCATTAATTCTAATAGGGCGGCAGCCGGCTGTAACGGACACACACACACACACACACACACACACACACACACACACACACACACACACACACACACACACACATGCATACTGTTTTTGAATAGAGTAAAAGAAAGAAAAGAAGAATAATCTTTACTTTAGAAAAGAAAAAAAAAGGAGAGAAGGGGAGAACAAAAACAATCAATTGATGAGGTCTTATTATCTAAGAGTTGAATAATAAGGATTAAACAAAAAAAAAGGGGTTCAATTATTTAATAGAAAAAAAAATTTGAATAAAAGAATTTTTTTTTTTTATAAGAGTGTATTCAATTAACCAAGACAAAAAGAAGTCGCCGATATACTTGCTGAGGAAAAAAAAAATTGGATTTTGTCAACGTTTCGAGCACTCATCGTCAGGACGTATTACTTTCTCTTACTTGAGATATTAGATTCATGTCAAGATTTTGATGAAAATAAAAATCTTTAATTTATCATTGGAAGTTTAAGCGTGTTCTTGTTTACTATACCGATGATTTGCTATTTGTCGAATAAATTAGTTAGTTGACTAAAAGTGAAGCAATCAGCCCTAAGTCATCTTTTTAAGAAAAGCCTAGCTAGCCCTGGGAAACTCGTTCTTTCGTACATATTCACCAAATAAAAGTGATTTTCTATTCTTATTTATGAATAATAATAGAAAAAAATAATGGAATTTTAATTTATTCAATTGAACACTTTTCAAAGGAAATTAATTACTACTCAATAATCCCAATAATTGACAAAGCATGCGTGCGTGCATGCATGCACTAAATCCCAATTTAAAATTTTATTTACTAATTAAAAATAAAACTGTGATTTTAATAAACAAAATAAAACAAAAAATCAATTAATTAAAAGAACAAAAAAAACTGGTGTGACAGCACACAACCTTCGGAAATTGCAAGTTGCGTTCTGAGCCTGTCACACCAGATCTTTTCGTGTAGACATACATATATTTAAGATGTAAACATGGCGGAAATATTTATATTTTATCATAGACCCATCATCTCCTATCAAGTACAAGAGTAAAGTGTGCTTCAAAAGATTTCAAGAGCAAAATGAGAATATAAACTCAGGATTCGCAGGGACTTTGCAGCCAGGAGATAAATAAAAAATATTTAATTTAATTTTTATTTGCTTACGTTTCGGTCGCCAATGACGACCTTCATCAGGGCCTATGATCATAACATTTATTTAAAAAATTGATATAAGAATACAAATTCGATAAAAATCAGATGGACTTACAAATATTGTCAATTATACACGATCTTAGGTACAATATTTCTAAGTACATCTGATTTTTATCGAATTTGTATTCTTATATCAATTTTTTTAATAAATGTTATGATCATAGGTCCTGATGAAGGTCGTGATTGGCGACCGAAACGTCAGCAAATAAAAAATTAAATAAGATTTTTTTATTTAATATCCTGGCTGCAAAGTTCCTGCGAATCCTGAGTAAATCTCCACAGCCATAAAACATCAATTTATTGAGAATATAAATTTTAAAGAGCATCTAAAAAATAATTGATTTTTGAATTTTAATCAAAATCCTTAAAGCTGATTAAATCGAAAAAAAAAGTAAAGTACTAGTACTCTTTTGTTTAAAAGTTTCGCCTCACGTGTCCTTAAATATAAAATTTCAACGTGGTAGTTTTTTCAAATTTTTGAATTATTTTGAGTGATTCCAATCCTACGGTGTTCACGTAATGATTTTACCTGTCTTTGTTTACACATTTAACCAATATATTTATTTATTATTTTCACCAACTTTGAATAAATTTAAAAGAAAAATTAAAAAAACATATATGTAGGTATGTTATTATTACGAAACGAAAGAAAGAACCTTTCTCTTTTTTTTTTTTTTTTAGAAAAAAGCCCCTCATCATCATCATCGACTTGATCTCCATATTAACGGAATAATTCATTAAGATTACAAAAAATGATATAGAAAAAATGTTAATATATATAATATTAATATTAAACGACCCTGTTGTTTTAAATAATTTAAATTTTAAATTAATAACTAGATAAAAAAAAAAGAACATATGACGCCAATTCTGGAAATTTTAGGGGTTTTTTTTTTTTTGGGAGGGAAAATTGCTCTCAATAAAAAAAAATAAAGATTCACTCACAAAAAAATTTGGTCCGTTATATGATGGAGATGATAATGATGATGACGTTTCTGTTTCGCCCTGAAGGGAAGTGAAATTGGGAAACGGAAATTCAAATGATACTTAATCAGGGTGCTCTTTTTAATTTTATATTTTTTCTTCTAAAATTTTATATTATTATAAAAATTGGAGTAGAGATTAATTTGATTTGACCTGCAGAAAACTAAAGAAGCATTCAAAAAAAATCTGGTGTGACTGGCGCACACACTCCTTCGGTAATGGGAAAGTTGTGTACTGTGCTTTTCACACCAGATTTTTTTGTATCGACATGTATATAGTTTCCGACCGTACGGAACATTCGATTTTCAAGATGTAAAATTTATATGTTGGAAAATATTTATATTTTGTTACCATGGCAACGATTTCTCTAATCTTTCCTATGGAGTACAAGAGTAAAGTGGTCTTCAGAAGATTTCAATGGCAAAAATGAGGAATATACATTTCAAAGAGCATCTAAAAAATAATTGATTTTTGAATTTAAAAAAAAATCGTTGGACGAATTTAGAGAAAATCGCAAGAAACCGAAAAAGTGCATCAGTAAAGTACTAGTACTCTGGTCGATTTTGTTCCAAAGTTTCATGTCACGTCCCATGGGGTGCCTAACTTAAATATAAAATTTCAACCTCCTAGGTCTTTTCGTTCTTGAGATATTTTGTTCACAGACAGACACACAGACAGACAGACCATGTCGCGAAAACCATTTTTTTGGATTCAGGGGACCTCAAACGTGTATATCCATCAAAATCTCGACATCGAATTTTTGACATGAATCCAATACTTTCTCTCTCTATATATAAACATATATAGGTAAGAGAAAGTAAAGGAGTCGAAGTTGCCAAACTTTCCTGCTCTTAATTGGATGGTTATATAGCGGGGAAGTTTTGTCACTTCGTTGGCTATTTGATTAATTACATAATTAAATTAAATGCTTAATTACATCTCGATATATTCTAAGAAATAACGGAGTTTGAAATCTTGAAACGCTGAATAACTTCTCAAACTCTGAACGGATTCCCCTGAAATTTGACCCAGGTCTAAAGGCTATCGTCCTAATTACTACGGTTGAGTTTCAAAAGATTTGCTTCAGAGGAAGCTGAAAAAATAATGGCTCCTGCGATAATAACTAGCCGCTCCCCGCGGTCCGATTCACTTCTAGTTTTAACAACTTCTCTAGGGCCACTTAGCACTACAAATTTGCCAAAACTCATCTTACTCCGATAAATACTCCGCAGAGATTCGAGCAAAAAAAAAAAAGGACATCAAAAATACATACGTACACGCATTAAAATTTTTTAAGAGAACCGCCACTGTATTTTATAAAAGTTACTTGTATTTTTCATTTTTTTTTTTTTAATTTAACACACTTTATTTAAGATAATTTTTTTTATTTTTCAGACTTTGAACTTCAAATGAAATCGTCCTTTGAATGAATCGATTTTTCGCCTGGTTTTAATATTAGACCAAAGTAAAGAAACATCGAAACTTCCCATTTCTAGCTGATCACGAAGAAAGAATTTGGATCAGCTTTTTTCGTTCTAAGCCAGGAACTTTTAAGGAGAGAATAAGATTATGAAACTTTCCAGCAGAGAAATGGCAAAC
>JAKCPI010006746.1:0-12085 GCA_023213315.1 Euborellia annulipes | reverse complement strand
AATATAGCCCAGGCATTCTTATTTAAGCCATTTGGTATCCAAATGGCTTAAGTAAAATCATCGGACTGCCTGGGGTCCGAACCCTCGACCCTTGGTATACAAGGCAGGCGCACTACCAACGCCAAGCCCGAGAGCTATTACATATATACATAGGTAAGAGTTAGTAAAATTAAAGTCAATTAATTATAATTAATTAAATCTCTCAAATGAAACATAATAAAAATTCTTATTTAATTAAATTTTTCTTTTTTTTCCCATTGTATATAAATTAGGGTCGGACAAACAAGATTTTCGGCCTCAATCTTAGTTTCGGCTGAAACCGAAACTTGTATTTCCTATAAAAATTCTTATCATTTTACTTTTTTTTTTTTTTTGTGAAATTTTTCCGTTCTGTGAAAATCATTTTTTTAGGGAGACTAAATTTTTTTCCGCAATTTTTTTCCTCAATTGCATATCATTTGACCTTTTTTTTTTTTGCTTGCGAGTCTTATCTCATCTTTTCAGACCAAGGATTTTTTGGCCGAAACCGAATATTCGGTCGGTTCCTAATATAAATTCAAAGCAAAGCTCATATAAAATGTGAGTACTGTCGGCGCCACAAGTGCCTGACGTGCTCGAGAGTGGAGCCTTGACCTTAATCAACCAAACCATTATTTTTTAAAATAAATAAATTATCTGTTTTTAATAGTACTGAAGGAGAAAAGCTACTTTTAAGAAGGCTCCACTCTCAACTTGTGGCGTCGACTGTACTCATTAAAAAACAAAATTGTTACTAGAACTGACTGCTTCGTATCTATGTAACAAACATTACTATGACTTTCTGTACAAGTATTTACATGAATACCTACGAAATGACAATTCTCCAATACTTTATATTATAGTAATGATAAAATGTGCTTAAGGCGAGGGTCAGCCACAGGGGGGGGAGAAATTTTACACTTTAAAACAACTAAATCAGCACAATAAAATCTGGTGTAGTAGCAAGCACATCACCCAACTCTCGAATACCAAAGGTAAAAGAAAGAATATGATTTTTTTTTCATCTCCTTGAAAATAAATATTTTTAATTAAAATTTATTTCAGCTCCAGTTATATTTATTTATTTATTTATTTTTGCAAAAAAAAAAAAACGATATCAATTCTTATCAAATGATACATTATAAAAATGTAATTAGAGAATTATATTAATTGATACAATGTCATGTGACTTTTTTTTTTTAATTTTTTTTTATAACTAAAAGATAAAAAATTATCAATCAAATATTTGCTTTTTTTTTTTATTTGTTGTATGAGAAAGAACAAAAAGTCAATCTATGACACAAAGGCACCAGCCAGAGTGGTTCAAAGTTTCCATTGTTTTCTTTTCATGGAGAGGAAATGAGCTAATAGCTCGAAAATCTCTAAGGATGCTGGCTGGACCCTGCGCATATTTTCTTAATCATCTTGTGCTGTGACGTTTCTCAGGCTTATTTGGATTATTTAACTTGTTATTTACTTTACTGATGTAGTATTTCATATTTTTCAAATTCACTTCCTTCCATAGAGCCAATGTTAAATCCCCATATGGGGATTTGCATGTTAATTTCAATTCAAATCCCCTTTGGAACTTTTTAGGCATTTAAAAATTTTTTTCCAATTCTTATGAAATTTTGTATTTATTTACGATTCTATATTGTGTATAAAATGTCCAAATATGAGATTAAAATTTTGAAAAATAACCAAAGTTTATTTTAAGCAATCAATATTTAAAATGCAAGGTGCTATGGGAAACTAAATATATCTCGACACAAAAAATCTGGTGTGACCAGCACGGTGCACAACTTTCTCTTACCGAAGGGTTAAGTTGTGTGCTGTGCGTTAAGTCACATTAGATTTTTTTTTTTTACATGCATTTATTACCTGTGTAATTTATTAGTTAATCACCTAATAAATAAATAGGCTTTAGTTAGACTGACAGTCAGAGAGAATTACAATTACGGAAATTGGATCTGGAAATCATTAAATATAAATGATTATTCATCATCATCATCATTCAATTAGATTTAGCTATATTCTAATTATTATAATAATTTCATTAAAAAAAAAAAAAAAAAAAAAAAAAAAAAAAATAATTTCATTATTTATTTTTCAAATTCTACAAGGTGATGGAATTTTTACTTTCTCTTACCTCTATATATGTTAATATATATAGAGAGAAAGTTGTGTGCTGTGCGACAGTCACACCATATTTTTATTTATTGGAATTGTAAAGATAGAATGTAATTTATTTTTATTAAAGGCTTTCTTTCGCTTTCGGGCATTCAAATGCCAAATCGTCATTTTGATTGATGCCCACCCACCCACTCAACTTGTTTCTCACGTTAAGCGGTCAAATTTGAATGACGGAAACAATTTCAGCCTAAATTGCAATATTCTTTTAATTCCGGAGTTCGCCTCGCTGCTTAGGACCTCCCTACGGTGGACCTTCACCTTTCCTTAATTAAAAGCTGTAATTTCAAATACATAAATATCTCGATAATCGTATCTCGATTTTCGGCTAATTCCTAAAACTTGCCTGTCCTCAGAGAAAATCCCGATAACTGGAATAAAAACAATGCATTTGAGTCAACCCCCTGGCCGGACACGAAGCTTTTAAACAAAATCGACCAAAGAGTACTAGTACTTTACTGATGCATTTTTCCAGTTTTTTTTTTTTTTTTTTTTTTTTTTTTTGATTTTCTCAAAATTCGCTCCAACGATTTTGATTAAAACTCAAAAATCAATTATTTTTTTAGATGCTCTTTAGAATGTATATTCTCATTTTGTAGAAAAAATTGTTTGAACAAAACTTTACTCTTGTACTTCATAGGAAAGATACGAGAAATGCTTGCCATGGTAACACAATATAAATATTTCCCCACATAAGTTTTACAATCTTGAAATTCGACTGTCGTAAATTAAATATATGTCGACACGAAAAATCTGGTGTGCCAAGCACAGAACAAAACTTTCGATTACCGAAGGAAAGAGAAAGTTGTGTGCTGTGCGCCAGTCACTCCAGATTTTTTATTAATAAACGAAATATTGCATATTTTGTATGGACCCTGTTATGCATTAGTGTGTCAAGCGCCAAAAAAATAAAATTTGAGTTAAGCACTAAATATTGTTTCAAATGCTTTAATTAATAGTATTTTTTATGAAATATGTCCTAAAAAAATTTATATTTAATGTTACTTGCACAATTGAAAAAAAATATTATATATAATCCAATGAAAACAAAAAACTTTAATGTTAATTTTCTCAAAACTCGGTAGCTGGCGCTTGACACACTAATGCGTAACAGGGTCCATATATCAATTGCCGAAGGCGAGTAGTTAGGATGTCAATGTGACTAACTTATTTTTTGAGCTCGATCATAATTTATTTAATTTGAACTCAACTTATCCTTTAATCAGTTCACTTTTTAAAACCATGGGAGACTTCTTCTTCATTTATATTAGTACATTACCTCGTATGTGTGAGTGGAATTGCCTGTTGCATGTGTGTGTGTGTGTGTGTGTGTTGATTGACCACATTTTATCGTCTCCAAAGGCATTTTGATATTTTTTTTATTGGTGGTGTCGTTGCGGTGCTGTGCTCTGGTCTGAAAGGGGTAGGGGGCGGGCGGGTGGGTGTTAAGGGGTGTCAGGGCGCAGAGGGCCCTTAAGAGGATCGATAGACAACGCCCATCTACTACCACTCTCGCTGTGCCTATACCCCTGCTCTTATTATTCCCTCTCTCTCTATTTCAAGCGCAGATCTATCAATATCATTTACATATTAGGCTACGGATATTCTCTAGAAAATTCAATTTTAATTCATTATATTATTTTTTTAATCAATAAAATTGTTGATTTGGCTTCATTTAAAAACAAAAATAATTGTATACATAGAACCCTCTCGTGGCCAAGAGGTTAAAGATAGTGACAAATGTCAATATTGAAGCGGGTTCGGATCCCAGGCAATTTATTTAAATCATTTGGGTACCACACTGTTAAAAATTTTCAAGAAAACTTCCTATACAAGTATAGGAACTCTGTTTCATAAACTGTATATGAATATATATGAGAAAATTCAATTTGTGGCCAACCTAACAAATTTCTTGTATATTTTAAAATTAATTATTTTGGTAAAAATTGTTAATTTTAATTTTTATAGCTATTTAGTTGAATTACTTTATAAAAATTATTTAATTAGTATGATTTTAATATACTTCATAAATATTTAAATAGTTTAGAGCGCGAATTTCAAACCAGAATTTAATAAATTTAGATTTGTGAAATAAATTTTAAAAGAATAATTTCAAGTTTCCTTAAAATAATATTAATAAAAATTCCTTGAGGTAGTCGAGTTATTTGAGAACGTTTAGACCAGTGATTCTCAACTTGTCGCGGTACACTTTTAACGATTTCAAAATTTGGCGGCACACAAAGAAAAAGATAAGTTTAAAAGTTGGTAATTTGTTCATAAACTTTTATATTAATTTTATTTCATATTGGGTATATTAAAATTAAACCACGAAAGTATATGAAATATGATTGAAAATTCTATGTTTTTTTTTGACAGTGCAGTTGATATAAATAAATGTGCCTGGATCATATCATAGTGGCGAAAGTCGGAAAATCCAATTTTTGAGTTAAGTTTAGCAAACGTTGTTAAAACGACATTTGAGTGGCAAATATATTTCCTATTATTTTTGGCCTATTCATTTGTTGCCCGGTTATTTAAATGGATATGTTTATAAAACATTCAAACGCCTTTACTCCAATTGTTCAATTTCGAACTTTCGCCTCTCAGCATTCCCAGCAGGCGATATATTCAAAACTTTAGAGCCCGAAAGACTTTTAAAAAACCTGGTCTGACTGGTCGCAGCAGACTTTTTGTGTCGACATATCTTTAGTTTCCGCTGATATATTAGAATTCAAGGAAAATATTTATATTTTGTTAACAAGGCAACCATTTCTCCTATCTTTCCTATGAAGTACAAGAGTAAAGTGTGCTTCAAGAGAAAAATAAGCTCTCGGACTTGGCGTATTTGGTAGCGCGCATGCCTTGTATACCAAGGGTTGGGGTTCGGTCCTCAGGCACTCCGATGATTTTATATTTAAGTCATTTGGATACCGAATGGCTTAAATAATAATGCCTGGACCTCAAATATGTTTATTAATGAAAAAGTACATCAGTAAAATACTAGTACTCTTTGACAGATTTTGTTTAAAAGTTTCGCGTCAAGTCCCAAAGGGGTAGGTAGCAAACGTAAAATTCAGGGACGTAAAATATAAATAAGTCGCTATTTTTCTATGATAGATTAATTTTTACTTTCTCTTACCCTATATATGAAATATATATAGGAGAGAGAAAGGATTTTTCTATTTGCATTTTCTCTTTAAAAAAGTCAAGAAAATTCGTGATTGGCTCTAAACGAAGACATTTAATATTAATAAATAAATAAATTCAAGACGCTAAGCCCGACTGCGGTCCCCTCAGTCGACAATTCCAACGTCATGGCACCTTCTCGTGCTTGCCTTTGAATATTTTAAAATATCAAACGATTTCTTTGATAGAAATATTTATAGGTGGGATATACTTTTTTTTTTTAAGGTGGAAATTCTTCTCAAAGAAAAATTTTCTTAGTAGTGGCGGACTCTTAGCTGCTAAATCTCTGAGAGATTTTCCCCTCAAAAGGGCGTAACTAGAGAATTTGGCTGGGGGGCAATGGGACCAGTCATCCTGCGGGGGACCCTTAAGGCCCCATATTGATTCAATTTTTCTTGGTTCGGGGAGCTTTCTGGGGGGGGGGGGGATCTCTCCTTACTGGGGTCTGTTGTGTAATTTCCCCTCACCAAGATATTTAATACAATTTATAGTTACTGAGATAACATCATAGACTCCTTTTTACTCGATATTGTTTGCATAAATTAAAAATCTGGTGTACAGTATAATTGAATAAAACCAAAACAAAAAGCAAAAAAACAAAAATTATATAATAAAATAAGCATTGAAAGATTTTACTTGAAAAAAAATAAATAAATAAATTTTTTTATCTACTTTTTTTATTCCTTTCTTCTAAATAGAAAGCTTGTGAATTTGAATTTCTTTGAGAATCCAAACAAAACAACAACAACAACAACAGAATGAAATAAATCTGATTGCCAGGGAGGGGGATTCTCTTAGAAGATGGATATTTTTACAAAGTTTCTCACCTTCATGGGGGATTTTTATTAATTTGAGAGAGAATTCCAAATATCATTTAATAAAAATAAAACAAATCACTGATATCAGCATTTCTATATGTAATAGCGAAGTGTCCGTCCGTCTGTCACGCTCTGTTTGACCAACTTCCCATAATTTTGAAACAAAATTTTGCAGAGGACGTTATGGAGAGTCGAGGAAAAATACTCGCGTTCTCAAATTCTCTGAAGGGAAAGCGCAAAAAAATTCAGAAAATGCAGAATTTGCCCATTGGAAAGCGTCTTGCCTTATGAAAAATTAAACTCAATTAATTAAAATAATTAAATAATTTAATCCTTTAAATGAAAAATAATAAAAATTGTTATATAATTCAATTTTTATTATTTTTTCTTGGATAGAGGGCTCACTGGTGGGCTAGGACAGGGGTCGGCAACCCTTGGAGTCGGAAGAGGCAAAAATTACAATTTTATTTATTTATTTAACCCTTTTCTTCCTAAAGATTTACAAAATTTCTAAAGTTTTTGAAGAGCCTCAAAATTTTTTCTTGCCAAGGGGCGTATATATAAATCTTTTTCAGGGGGGGGGGGGGGTGGAATCAAAAATTTTTTTAATTTTTTCCCTCCTGCCGTTTACCTTTTTTTTCTAGGAAGTCGAAATTTTTTCTTTAGTGCAACCTTAAGTTTTCCGCCCTAAAAAAATTTTGTTTTTGCGGAACTAAATTTTCCGGCCCTGCGGGAAATTTTTTTCCGCTAAGCGAAAATGTTTACTTTTGCGGAGACAGACAGACAGACGGACACTCCCCGCCACAGTATTTATAGATTTTTCTTAAGGGATAAGATAAGAGATTGTATTTTTTATATAATTATAAATTGCCTGAAACGAGTTCACTGAAAAATTGCGGCACTTGATTAAGAAAGGCGGTGGGGGGGGGGGGGGGGCTGGGAAAACGCGAGGCCCGCGGCAGGCGAGAGGAGCGGCTAGTTTTATTTAAAAATCTATAGTCAAATAAAAAAAAATCTTTTTTTTCCACTTATCAATCGACAATTAGACAGACAGAGAGTTTCTTTTCTGATTAATCAAGTAGAAATTACATTACGCTTTTTTTTTTTTTTTTTTTTTTTAATTTATTTCCCTCTTCGATAATTTTGAAATCAAATCCTAAAAAAGAAAAGAAAAAGGATCATTAAAAGATTCTAGCTTTTATATACTGAAAAATATTCAAAAACAGTGGGGGGGCGTATCGTAACAAAAGAGAAAAATTGCGAAATTTACTTTAATAAAAAATCTGGTGTGAATGAATTGTTACACCAGATTTTTTTAAGTCAATTTTTATTTAATTTCCGGCCCCCCCTTAAAAACAAACAAACACAAACCGCAGTACATTAAAATTCAAGATGTAAAATTTATAAACATTAAAGAATATTTATATTTTGTTACCATGGCAACCATTTCTCCTATCTTTCCTATGAAGTACAAGAGTAAAGTGGAAGAGAAAAAAGGAAAAAGAGGGCTTCAAACAATTTCAAGGGCAAAATGAGAATATACATTTTAAAGAGCATGTAAAAAATAATTGATATTTGAATTTTAATCAAAATCGTTAAAGCGAATTTTGAGAAAATCGAAAAAACAGTAAAGTACTAACTCTTTGCCCAATTTTATTTAAAAGCTTCCTTTTACGTCTCTGGGGGTAAAATTTCAACCTCATATCTCTTTTCGTTCTTGAGATATTTTGTTCACAGAGAGCATGAATTTTTAGAACTCAGGGGACCTCAAAACGTGTATTTCAATCAAAAACTCGACATCGAATTTTGTTTTTTTATGAATTTCATTATAAAGTTTTTACTACCTTAGTTTTAAGAATATTTATTTATTAATTATTTGACGTTATGCCATTATTAGTTCAAATTTTTTTTGTTTTAAACCAAAAGTGTGATTTATTGAAAATAAATATTTTTCAATAACGTTGTTGAGGGTAAAAAAAAAAAAAAACCCTCAGTACATTCACCTCTGTCTCTTTTCATTTAGTTCCCTTCGTCACATCCATTAGAATTAATACAATCCTCGCAAACTAATGAACTCTTGAGTTGCCAGGGAAAACTTTTGATTTGCTTCTCAAAAGCCCTAGATACATATACAGTTCAATTGAAACGAAACCCATAAGAGAGCGATTATTATTCCTAGAATCAAAAGAAGTTTTTGTTCTAGCAAATTCTAAGCTTTTTCGGCACTCGAAGGGGCCATTTCGACTTTTATTTTATTTCTATTGATTGAAATAACCAAGTGAAGTGAACTTCATTGACACCGCCATGCATGAGAAGCGAATTCTCAACCTCTGTACTATGGGATCAGGGTTGTCAGATTTCAAGAATTCGTAAAAATAAGTTTAATAATTCATTAGTACCAACCTATGCAAGAGTTTTGACATTTCATTAATTTATTCCTTTTATGTTTCAATAAATAATAATATTATTAAGAATAATTGTAATTCAGAATATTTTAGTCACAGTTGGTGGATTTTTTGTTTCTTCTCTCATCTGGTCCTATTAATATTTAAATAAAACAAAATATGAATATTTATTGGATAATAAAAAAAAAGATCCATCAACATATGTTGTTTAATTAATAAGTTTGGTATATTTTAAAGCATCCAATCGTCTTGCCGATGTCCATCTTTTTGGAAAATCTCTATTTTGAGTCCAAAGAGGCTGAAAAGCAGAGCGCACACAAATAGTTAAGAGAGCCTCTTTTGTTTATATTAAAGCCAATTTATTATTAATATTTCATTAGTTAAAAATTAAATTAATAATCATGCATTGTTGGAAATAAATATAGTTAAATCAGCCACAATTTTCAAGTAATCATGCATACCAACTCAACAATTTCAAATATGCAATTTCTTTTTTTCTAAAGTTGGACTAAAATTTTATATATAAAGCGAATAATTTCAGATAACGAATTACAATCTGGTGTGACAGTTGAGAGGAAGTTATGTGGTGTATCACGCCAGATTTTTTGCTTTCAATTTGGACAACCCTCACATGGCCAATTAATTGCATTTCTTGATAAAATAAAATTAATTTTAAATTTTTTAGACCTTTTTTTTGAGAAAAAAAATTGCTTTTATTCATTTTCCATTTTAATTAATTTTAAAATAAAAAAAAGCATGAATTCTTAAAACATACTAAATTTTTTTTTTTATTTCCGGTTAATACGGAAATGAAATTTCTTTTATTATAATAAATTTGATCCTTTATAGCACCTGAAATTTTTTAATGCATAAATAATTACTTTTATTTAGGACACAGTTTACGTCTCTTCTAATTATGTCTTCTTTATAATTATGAATTTAAGTTGAGAGATCTATCCGGGAGGAGGGGGGGGGGGGGTTCGTACCCCCTCCTTATTCGGAAAGTCTCCGCCGAATTTCACGCTAATTTGAATATTAATAAAATTTGTTTATTAAATAAAATATGCACCATTTTGTTCGATAACTGTTTGCCATTTCTCTGGAAGTTTCATAATCCCTATTCTCATAAAAAGTTCCTGGCTTAGAACGAAAAAGCTGATCCAAATTCTTTCTTCGTGATCAGCCAGAAATGGGAAGTTTCGATGACAACACTTTGGTCTAATATTAAAACCAGGCGAAAAATCGATTCATTCAAAGGACGATTTCATTTGAAGTTCAAGTCTGAAAAATAAAAAAAATTATCTTAAATAAAGTGTGTTAAATAAAAAAAAAAAAATTTTATAAAATACGTTGCTTCTCTAAAAAAATTTTAATGTGTACGTATGTATGTGGGTGATGTCTTTTTTTTTGCTCAAATCTCTGGAACTATTTATCGGAGTAAGATGAGGTTTGGCAAATTTGTAGTGCTAAGTGGCCCTAAGAAGGTATTAAAACTAGAAGTGAATCGGACAGCAGGGAGCGGTAAATTATTATCGCGAACCATTATTTTTTCAGCTTCCTCTGAAGCAAATCTTTTGAAACTCAACCATAATAATTAGGACGATAGCCTTTAGACCTGGATCAAATTTCAGGGGAATCCGTTCAGAGGTTGAGAAGTTATTCAGCGTTTCAAGATTTCAAACTCCGTTATTTCTTAGAATATATCGAGATGTAATTAAGCATTTAATTTAATTATGTAATTAATCAAATAGCCAACGAAGTGACAAAACTTCCCCGCTATATAACCATCCAATTAAGAGCAGGAAAGTTTGGCAACTTCGTTGTCCTTTTTACTTTCTCTTACCTATATATGTTAATATAGAGACAGAGAAAGTATTGGATTCATGTCAAAAACTCGATGTCGAGATTTTGATGGATATACACGTTTGAGGTCCCCTGAATCCAAAAAAGTGGTTTTCGCGACATGGTCTGTCTGTCTGTGAACAAAATATCTCAAGAACGAAAAGACCTAGGAGGTTGAAATTTTATATTTAAGTTAGGCACCCCCATGGGACGTGACATGAAACTTTGGAACAAAATCGACCAGAGTACTAGTACTTTACTGATGCACTTTTTCGGTTTTTTTTTTTTTCGATTTTCTCTAAATTTGCTCCAACGATTTTTTTTTAAATTCAAAAATCAATTATTTTTTAGATGCTCCTTAAAATGTATATTCTCATTTTTGCCATTGAAATCTTCTGAAGACCACTTTACTCTTGTACTTCATAGGAAAGATAGGAGAAATGGTTGCCATGGTAACAAAATATAAATATTTTCCCATACTTATAAATTTTACATCTTGAAAATCGAATGTACCGTACTGTCGGAAACTAAATACATGTCGACACAAAAAATCTGGTGTGACAAGCACAGTACACAACTTTCGATTACCGAAGGTGTGCGCCAGTCACACCAGATTTTTTTTTTAATGCTTTTAGTTTTCTGCAGGTCAATCAAATCAATCTCTACTCCAATTTTTATAATAATATAAAATTTTAGAAGAAAAATATAAAATTAAAAAGAGCACCCTGATTAAGTATCATTTTGAATTTCCGTTTCCCAATTTCACTTCCCTTCAGGGCGAAACAGAAACGTCATCATCATTATCATCTCCATCATATAACGGACCAAATTTTTTTGTGAGTGAATCTTTCTTTATTTTTTTTTTTTTATTGAGAGCAATTTTCCCTCCCAAAAAAAAAAAAAAACACCCTAAAATTTCCAGAATTGGCGTCATATGTTCTTTTTTTTTATCTAGTTATTAATTTAAAATTTAAATTATTTAAAACAACAGGGTCGTTTAATATTAATATTATATATATTAACATTTTTTCTATATCATTTTTTGTAATCTTAATGAATTATTCCGTTAATATGGAGATCAAGTCGATGATGATGATGAGGGGCTTTTTCTAAAAAAAAAAAAAAAGAGAAAGGTTCTTTCTTTCGTTTCGTAATAATAACATACCTACATATATGTTTTTTTAATTTTTCTTTTAAATTTATTCAAAGTTGGTGAAAATAATAAATAAATAAATTGGTTAAATGTGTAAACAAAGACAGGTAAAATCATTACGTGAACACCGTAGGATTGGAATCATTCAAAATAATTCAAAAATTTGAAAAAACTACCACGTTGAAATTTTATATTTAAGGACACGTGAGGCGAAACTTTTAAACAAAAGAGTACTAGTACTTTACTTTTTTTCGATTTAATCAGCTTTAAGGATTTTGATTAAAATTCAAAAATCAATTATTTTTTAGATGCTCTTTAAAATTTATATTCTCAATAAATTGATGTTTTATGGGGGTGGAGATTTACTCAGGATTCGCAGGAACTTTGCAGCCAGGATATTAAATAAAAAAATCTTATTTAATTTTTATTTGCTGACGTTTCGGTCGCCAATCACGACCTTCATCAGGACCTAT